>JACEGR010008911.1:0-31802 GCA_014170235.1 Listronotus bonariensis
TGAGTTCAGGCGAATTTGGTCAGTACTGTCTGGTTAATGTAATGGAATTTTGGTGGAGTACTGTCTGGTTGATCGCGAAGGTGGCTTAGGGCCATCTTAAGTGGCAGAATAAACGAAGAAACTCAGGGTCGTGCGGCTTAATTAGTTGGTTTCAGAAACTAATTAGTTGTTTTCTTTGCATAATTTATCTTTGAGTGTTTATATTTTTCAATTTGATGTATAGAAAAATTGTAAATTTGATTTATGGTGTATTGTCTCACAGTAGTTCTTCCGAAACGTATATGTCATAAAAATAGAACGACACTGGTTCGCTTAAAAGCTAACTTTTGGTAAATGATCCAAGGTAAATTACCTTTAAAAAAATACCACGACGAAAAATCCCGAAAAAGGTCTTTCCTTTTGCCTCTGACCATCTAAGAGGTACCCACGTGAATTCGGACTTTGTCTTTTTAAATTTGAATTTTCAACCCTTATTGGGGATTTAAGACAAAAAGTCTAGTACATTTCCGTTTTGTGCTGGAGGTACGTTTTATACAGAGTGGAGTTGGCCATGGATCTGTTTCTTTTTGGAAAATTTACGTCTTCTATGGAAGGATTTTAAAACCACGTGAGGTAAGATTGGCTTTCCTAAATCTAAGCTTGCATTTTTCTTATGGTACTTTGAAAATTTGTAGGAGAATCTATAAAACCGATTTTCTTCGATGTTTTTGGATAGTTGGGCGATTTGAGGCTCGCTAATTGGGCGATTTGATGCTCGTAGAATTTGTGGAAAAAGGTAAGATTCTGATATTTCATATAGTTTTGAATCTAAGAGCCTACTGTGATTTTTGTATAATTTTCACAAGAATATTTTATTTGGGGATACAAGTATTTCTTTAAATTAAGGGGTTATATCTGTATCTATTTTAAATTATTTCATGTTAAAAGAACTTTCTCTAAACTTTTTTTGTGTAATGGGGTAATCTGTATAATGGATTTAATTTCTATGGTTGGGGCTACTCGTATAATACCTAACCGAACATACTGTTTAGACGAATTTTTCTCTTTTAGGGTTTTTTTTCTTTTTTACCATTTCTTTTATGTTTAACATTCTGCATTTGGATTTACTTCCTACCCCTGGGATTTTGCAACAACCTTCTTTTGGTCCATTTTCACCTATCGAACAGTGTTCGCACGGACTACAGATTTTAGTCTCTGACTAAACCTTGTCACCGTTGGACTGTTGGCATTGTTGGCTGTCAACAAAAGCATTCCCTAGTAAATGGTGCTGATACCCTGACATCTCTAAGGATAACTGAACATCACAGATAAGCTTAGATTTTAAGAATGTTGTAGTAAAACTGTTTATTTTGCCTAAGACATAATGTGGTATATTAATATTAATATCTTTTATCTACAGTCTAGTTCTAGATTTGAATTTTGATTTTCTTACTATTATTTACTTTTATAATAATCAACAAAGATACTTGCTAACAATAACAAAATACATTGTTCCGATTACATACATTTTTTTACGCTTTGTTCAGTATTTCACTCTAATTTAAATCTAAGGCTAAAGCCTGTATATAACCATATTTGGGGTGCACAACTTTAAAGCTTTAAAGGGGTAGTCCAACAAATAAAAATTTTGTGTAACGATTTATAATCTTACATGTTTGCGTGTGTGATTGGGTGTAATGGTTTATGGAAACCTTATACGTGTGTGTATGAGAGTGTACATGTTGTGTGTATTATATTATTAATAATATGATTATTATTAATAATAAAAGTTCATTTAAGAGTAATAATACTCGATATTCGAGTGTCTTTTAGACCAATAATTGATTTGATGTACCAGATACGATTTTTTGTTTAACCCTTGACCGGATATATTTTTGTTTCTAAGCCATAGTGCTATCAAACTTTGCTATTAACTTCATATGGTAATTCTGCTTAACTTTTTGTTTAATAAAATTAGTAAGGACATGTAGAAAAGTTTTAAATGCAACTTATGGCCTTATATATACGGGAGTATACATGTTGTGTGTATTATTTATTAATAATATGATTATTAATAATAATAAAAAGTTCATTTAAGAGTAATAATACTCGATATTCGAGGTCTTTTAGACCAATAATTGATTTGATTTACCAGATACGATTTTTGTTTAACCCTTGACCGGATATAGTATTTGACTAAGCCATAGTGCTATCAAATTTTGCTTATAACTTCATATGGTAATTCTGCTTAACTTTTTGTATAAAAATTTATTAGTAAGAGCCTGTTAAAAAAGTTTTAAATGCAACTTAAGATCTTACATATACGAGGGTAGTTCACGGACTTGGTGTAAAAAGATTCATTTTTTATTTTGACTAAAAATTTGTAAGTCAGGTTTTATGTAACATCTACATCTTTTAAGTTTGGTTAATTTTTAAGAATTTATTTTGTACCACAATTTAATCATCTATAAATTACTGACATTTCAATTCATCTTTGATGAAGATAAGTAAACTTTTATTTTACCTTGTTAATAGATGTTTGTAATTAACAATAGTTAATGAAACTGGAAGTTTAATATTTTAAAATTTAGTTATTACTGTGAGTTAGTAATTTGTAAATTATTTACAGTTTAACCTCTGTTACTATATGCAAATTTAGGATTTATATTTTTTGTTAATAAACTTTATTGAAAGAGATCTAATGAAAATTAGATACTTAATGTTTATTTTAAATAACTATTAAATTAATATATTTTAATTTTTGACTTTTATTGACAATACCCTTCAAGGATTTCACTCGCCTTTTTGTAGAGTCTTGTGACATTGTTGTCTGTTTATTTAAAGCGTATTCATTAATCAATGAATAAGATATAAAAAATATTCTGAGCTAGCCTAGCCCTTTTATACTTCAGACTATAGTATAGTTGTGGTTGTGTTTTGGTTATGGGTATCAGTTATAGATATTGGGAAGCCAACTGCAGCTGTGCTTGTTTGCCGTGATAAACTGTTTTAAGAGAGTAGTTTAATATTATCCAAAAACGCAAGTTATCGCCAGCTTCACCACAAACGTTGCCGAATGGTATTATCAACAGCGTGCCATATTTGGACATAAAATAGCTATAGGCGGGCAGTTTTTTCATGGTTGACGAAATATTCAGGTATACAAATTTAGGTTTATTAAAAAGAAACATTTTTAATACATTATGATAACTATGAAAGGCTTAGAGCATTATGTAAAAAATGTTTACTTAGATTTTTTAATTTAGTTTAAAAAAAATCAATAATATTGTGAACACTTAGTATAAAAAGTATACATTTCGGGAGTTTTAAAAAATAAATATACCTTTATGTTAGGTTACTTAACATTGGAATAAAAATAATTTGTGATATTATTATGTTAAGGTTTTAAACCATTAAAATTATAAACTAGTAGCAAAAATTAAATCGTTTTTTGCTTAAATAATAACAAGGTTGGCCGTGTTGAACTGTTAAAACAAAAAACCACAAATTCTAACGCAATGTTGAAAAGGGGGTATTAGAGAGTAAAAACCTGACTCCAAAAATACTGGGTGTAAGGTAGTAGAAGTGAAGTCAATTAATAAGTTTAAGTCCTAGTTAAGCCCGTACGGGCTCCTCCTAATTTGGGAAATGCATATACTGAATTAAGTTAGTTCGTTAGTTCCTCTAGTCTAATTGAAAAAGCAAGTCTAGTTAATTGTCCACCGGTCTTATGGTCCCAGAAGATAGTTCCATACGGCATATTTGTCCAAGTGATGTAAAATGGCCCTTATGTATTAAAAATAAACAACACCTATTATGTTGGAGGCGCCCTCGATCCCAGTTACCGTCAGTGAAACGTCAGTTACTGTAAGCTGTGCCCGCCCCAGTTCCAATGCTCTTTGTAAATCGATATGAAACGTCGCCCATGGTACGCTCTTCTTGCCCCCTGTGCGCTTGTGGAAGAAAATGCCATATATATGGTAAAGGCGTCTCGTTCTCGGGAGAAGAAATGTGTGTTAAATGACAAAGACAGGGAAAAAAATGTGCTGTAGCGTAGCGGCAAGTAGCTAGCAAGCGTAGCTACAAGCGTAAGCTGTAATTCGAATTATGAGAATATTATGAAATATGGTTAAATATTGGTGTTAGCCATAGTTGATGAAAAAGAATATGAAAAAATGGTATAGTAATTTGCGTTAAAGTTGTTGTTTTTGCATCGTAAAGGCCAAGAAAAAGGATAAGGTATATCTTTAGTTTTGCGAAATATGGCATATAGTAATTTGCGTTTAAGTTTTTTTTGCATCGTGAAGACAAAGAATTTTAGAAGTAGCATGAGGCTTTATTAGCACTGGAAGCCGCAGCTCTAGTATGGGGAAGAATTGTTAAAAGCCTTTCACAGTATAAAAGCCCTGAAGTTATTGTCTTGAATGAAAAGAAAATGTAGGGGACAAATTGTCAATGAAACGCACTTTAAAGGAAATGAACAGACAGGCCAGGTGGACGCAGACAATTTTGATAATGCTAGCATTAAAAAATTTTAGAATATTCTGTAAATTTGTAAGTTTAATTATAAAAGTTTTGACTTTTGTTTTTTTCTTTGAAAGTAGATAATTTTTTCTTTTACTAGTAGCAAAGTAATTTTAAATAATTAGAGAAAAGTTGCAAAATTAGTAGATTAAAAACATATATTTTTTTGTCCAGTGAGTATATTAAATATATTATAAAATTACTTTTCATAATGGTTTAAACGTTTTGGTAATGAGACAAGGCCAAGTTTAGTTTTATTATTACAGACAGTTTTAAATAACACAAACTTTTATTGCCTATTCAGCAACTTGGCAACTTAAGGTACGCGCACATACGTCGTCATCGGACGTATGTGCGCGAATCGAACGTTACATATAGACAAGTTATAAAAAGTAATTTAGATTTTAATATGTGCAAGATACCGCCGATGGCGTCCACTAGAGTTAACAATAAAATTGATGGTTAATTTTAATTTCTTACTTTTCCAAACCACCTCTAGCCAAATATTAAGAGAAAACTCCTATAATTACCACAATTATAAAAAAAAACTAGATATATTTTTAACACTCTGTATCTTAAAAATTATTTACTTTGGGACAAATATAGGTTGGGTAAGATCATCATATTATAGCTTTAGGTATTTATGGTAGCATTTTTCTTATTTTTATCTAAGTATTGATAACTCAATATTACATTTTCCTATCAGGCCATCTTTTAATGCCATGAAAGATAACCTCCGAATACCGTAATTTCAATTACTGCCTCTCGGCGGTATAGCTGAATTATTATTCTGTCCAATACGGCAATAAATCTTTCGATACGGAATAATGTACTTGGATATATAAGTTACAAATAGACTACTGTCTCAGTGTACAATTTATAGAAATCGGTAGTAATTATTTAGGTTAACGACATAATGTGATCAGGCATTTATATTTCTTAAGAGCAGTGGTTAAAAAATGTACCTACCTATTTATACCAATTACACCGGCACACAAAAATAAAATAGTAATTAGTACTTTTGACCACACCAACTTTATTAATATGTTTTTTGATGTTCTAAATTTGAATTCGGGGTCCGTTTTGCTCCATCAATATTGAATTTTAAGTAAACTTTAAAATTTACCTAAAAATAGCAGAAAATCTAACATTAAGGTGGTATTTTCCATAGTTTATCTAAAACTGAAGCCTGATGAAGCAAAACAAACTCCGGATCTAAATTCAGGGCATTAAAAAACATATAAAAAGTTGGTCTGATCGAAACTACCAATTACTTTTTTGTGTGCTGGTGCACTGGAATACACAAAAGAAAGTTTTTTTTAGTATTTTTGACCAGATCCAATTTTTAATTATTGTTTCATGCCCTGAATTCAAATCCGGAATCCGCTTTGCTTCATCAATCTTCAGATATGAGTAAACTGCGAAAAAATTACTTAAATATTAAATTTTCAGCTATTTTTAGGGTTTTTCGAAGTTTACTTTAAACTTAAGTCTAATGAAGCAAACGGATTTGAATTCAGGACAACAAAAAACAGATAAAAAGTTGGTTCGGTCAAAAGTACTAATTACTTTTTTAATTTGTAAATACGTGATTAAGAACTAAAAATAGCAAGTATTATCTAAAAAAAATCTTTTAATAGTCTAGTCAAAAAGTTGATTGTCTACGAAAAATAGTTACAAGTCTTCTAAAAATATGGTTTATGGCTTAAACGATCCGAAATGGCATGGTATTAGATTTTTATTTGCAACAAAATTACAATTGGTATTACCAGAAGCTGAGAAAAACATAGCCTTCCAGCTTTCTGCCAAAATCTTTAAAAGTATAAGTGATGGCTTAAATATTATAAAAGTTTGTGAAAGAGCAGGAAATTTTAGTAGGGCTTCTTAATTTTCGAAATTGTAGCTCCAATATTTATAATTTTTATAACCGTTAAAAATCGGCTTTCAGGCGGCGGTTGCAGCATGTGTGATCCGACGCGTTAGAGAGCGTAGTAGACTATAAAAGAAAAAAAATATGTGTCATCTAGACACGGATTTTTTTTTAAGTTAACAAAAAATAAGATTTTGTTTTAATATGGTCAACTTCTTAATCAAATTCTGATTAACAAAGTAATAAACTTTAAAAAAATTGCATAACTTTATTAACTAGCTAAATAAGAAGAGTTCTACAAAGCACATTTACAGATTAATTATTTTACCTTTTCTACCGCCTTTAATGATAACCGAAAAACTAATACTTAATAAATAAATAACCTTTTGAAAAATGTTAATACAGCTTTTATTATAGCGAAATCATTTTTTTAAGGATCTGGATGACGCTAATTTTTATTTTTTATTTTTAAACTAATATTTAATTGCAAGAAAAAGTAATTTAAAACCTATGCTCACTATAGCGGCGGATCGCGCATGATGAAACCTCCGCGCAAAAGTCAGTTTTCAACGTTAAATAAAAAGTATAAATATTGGAGCAACAATTTCGGAGAGGAAGAATTTTTGCTAAAATTTTCTGCTCTTTTAGAAACTTTTATATTATTTATGCTGTCACATAATACTTTTTAAGAATTTGGCAAAAAGCTTAAGGGCTATTTTTTCCCAAATTTTTGCTAACTTGCAGTTTTTCTTTGCAGAAAAATGCAAACTAAATCTTTTTTTTTTTTAATTCCATTCCGGATCGTTTAAGCCATTAACCATGTTTTTAGAAGACTTAACTATTTTTTTGCAGGAAATCAACTTCTCCCCAAGTCAATAACAAATGTAAATAAATAAAATTAAACATTTTGCTATTTTAAATGGATATAAAATATTTGCTCGTTAACTTTACCAGCATGTATTTTAGAAACACATATTTTTAAGTACAAAGTACTCCTGTTTTTCCTAATGACACATTGCGGAGGTATTAAAATTGTTTACTAAAAATATTTATTTCTGGTAGGTGAGTTTATTAAAAACAAAAATGGATGTTTAAAATATATTTTTAACAAAGTTGGATAACACAATTATTTTATAATATTTTGAAACGACTTTAAAACAATTAAGCATAATGTCTTTTTAATGCAGTTGTTTTTGCAAAATATGAGGGTATACGGTTAATCTAAAGGTTTTAAAAGAACTAATTAAAAAACTTTTTAAAATAACATTATAAATTATTTTATGTGCATGTTTTGCAATAATAAAATAATAATGAAAAAGATATTACTTTTAAATTAAGGTTAAAAAACATTAGGTCATTATCATCAGATGCCATTATGTAAAAATTAGACTAAAAAAGTATTAAAATGTCATACATTTTTAAATACCAATTTAATTATTATGACATAAGGATAATAAATATGTCTCATGGAATGTCTTTCCAAACCCAATACAGGGTGTCCTACAGGGAACTGCTGCGATCGATTTCTTTGAGTGTAGGCTTTGGAAAATTTTGTAAATTTGGTGACATAAGGTCGGTGGGGGACATACAACTAAAATATTTTGACAGTTCTACCACTTCCCGTTATACCAGAAGTTAATGTTAACTTTCATATTTTAAATGAAATAACCTATATATTATTTATTTTACAGATTCTGTGTAAAATTCTAAACATAATTTATGTAGAGTGTTCTATACCTAGATCCAACCATTTTTGACCTGTTTTAAATTTTATGTTAAAAATTACATTTGCAAGCTATTACATAACCATCAATTTTTTCTAAACAAAAGCCTTTATTAAGAGTTGAGTTTGGGTTTCTCGTAGAAAAAGAACTACTTTAGTAGACTGTATTATTATTTTACAATAAAAAAATACAGAGTGGTCAAAAATAATAGTTAAACATGATAACGACAAAAACCCTAAAAGTCAATTTTTTCAAATAAAAGCGCCCATCTTTTTTACCTTATCCTATTGACCACCAAAAATAGGGGAAGTTTGTGCAAGGATTTTTATTCCAAAAATTTATACTTTTTAAAATATTAACAATTTTTTAATATTTATCTATTCTCAAAAAGCTTTTAAGTACGGGTAGTTGGCTATGGCGCCACATTTCGAGGCCATGGCCAAGTAGAAGCCAAACTTAGTTTTTCTGGCAAGGGTGTTATTTACCCTTAATTAAAACTTACTTAACTTATCTCTCTATTTAGGATTTTTGGAATAAGTCTTACTTCTGCTCACGGAACGCAGTTCAGGGGGTAATGTTGGATATTTTTTGACGTGACAAAGTCTTATAAATCGCTGGATCCAGCTGCACCCACCAAAAAACATGACTCATGCGGCGTTACCTCGCGCGTTCCATTTAAGGCTTGAAGTGCAAGCGAGAGCGCAGAACGAACGACAAAGTCGCACAATCTCTGTGTTCGGCAGCGTTCGACATCTGTTTCTCTCCTACTTGGGTGAGCGTGCAGTGAAAAGTAAATGTGGTGTCAACTGTTTATAGCGACGATAAAGGTAATGATTCTTTTGACGTTGTCACGTTAAACTATCATCAGTAAACCGACTTTGCAGACGACCGACTTTTTATTGATATCATAAATGAACGTTTTTGAGCGTTTTTCCTTAAATGACTCGGAGTGCTCAAAATAATCTTATTTTGGTTTTCTAACCACCCTGTATGTAATGGAAAGACATATTTTATTAAATCGAAATTGGTTGGCCATTATTTTCGCCAGTTTTAGGCCAATATGCCTTTATTTTAAATTTATTGCCAATTAAGGGTTTACTAAAGGTTTACATTGCCGAAAAACAGTGTTCGCTTGATGGGTGGTATAAGTTACGGGTGTAAATAATATTTTAAAATTGCTTTACCTTAAAACTGGGACATGCGACCCCTACCAAAATTATACCAGATGCCAGTGGCTTAAAAGAAACACTTTGGTAAAAAAAAATAATTTTGAAAATTTCAAAATGAAGTTGATTTTTTTAATTACTTTTAAAAGCCAAAAGCCTATATGTATTTTCTTTTTGTTAATTTAATCTAGTTTTATCGACAAATTCTAAATATAAAAAAATATATATATTACCTATATTTTTTAAAAACTAAAGCCAGTTGTAGTTTTTGCAGTCCACAATATTTTTATACAAAAATTTTAAATGCCAATAATTATCCGAAAATTGTGATGTGATTGTGATTTATCGGTTATTTATAGGTACTTCCATGGCTTCTGCTTTGAAGTATACAGTGATATTCCTCTACTCACGGTTCCTAACGGTGAAACTCGTGGTGCCGCACGTATGCATCCCTATATGGTCCAACTAGACAGCCCCCGAACTTCCCACTTTGTTCGTTGTTTTATCCCAAGTAATTAAGTCCCGGGTTAACAAATTATTTTTTTTTGTGAAAAAATTTACGAAAAAATTACAAACAGAGGTTTCGCTTTGGAAACTTGGATTCTTTTCTATGGACCCAAAATTTTTAAATTTTTAAACGATATTTTGGTTAAGGTAATTTGCTATTGGCTGTTAAAAAAATACAACATTCTACTAAAATCAGTAATATACAGTGTGTCTACGTGTCTACCTAAGTTGGGAAAGACAAGTTACTTATGCTGTATAAAAAGGTGTGCATGGTCCAACTTCTAAAATGCATTTATTAGATCGAATTGTAGCAGTTATTTACGAGGTTCAAAAAATAATTTAATTTTGCCCAAGAGTAAAGTACTTGTATTATTGCTAATAATAAACGTTGGTACAAAAATAAAACAAGCATGTTCAGAATTAAAAGTATCTTTTAAAGATGCTAAAAATGTTAAATAAACAACTTTTTTTATGTGTTACTACAAAAATTTAGGTTTGTCCATTGAATCAATTTATTTCAAAATCCAAAAAATGATTAACAACGACATACCACAAGTAGCAGTAGCAGAGTTTTTGGATTTGGTATCTTGTATATCGATGGTCTAGTACACAAATGTTAAAAGTACATTTTTTTAAAAATGTGAGTTGTATACACTAACATACAATTATATACAGGAACTTTTTACCTGTAGGTACACAAGTAGCAAGTAAAATAATAATTAAACTTGAAGCCAGCTCCATTTTCTAATCGTGTTAGGTACTTTTAAAGTAGAATTATATCATATTGTTAAACTTTAAGGTTCATTTAACTTAAAAATTTATTTTTGCACTTACAACATTTGTGAACTAGACTATCGATATTATGAGAGATAAAGACTTGCGGTTATTGCATTAGGCAACTTTTAAAAGAAACAAAGGAAAAACGTTAAAAAAAAATATAGTGATAAAAAAATTATATATTATATATTAAATTAGTAAACAAGCTTAAGGAACCAAGAAGTAAAAAGAACGTGCTGGGCAGAGTAAAATAGGTAAAACTTAAATGTTGCTGTAAAATGTAAAGAAATTATGAACTAAGGAATAACTTTATTGTTTTGTTATAAAATGTATGGCTTACTATGCTAAATTTAATTTTAAAATTAAAAATATTAATTTCGAAATAAGTATTGGTATTACAAATTTGAAAAGCTCTTTTTCGATATACATTTTTTTTCCCAGGGAGCCGTCTGCATGTCCGGTGGCACTGCAGCCTGAAGGCTTATTGTACCAAACTCCCGTTTTATTGTACCCATTCCAGTACCCTAGTTCCTTGAAGAAGGCGGTATAGGTCTGCTGGGTGCGTACCATATGTTTCCGGGGGCACTCTAATATCCCCGAAGATTGCCTGTCTTTTGTGATCCAGTGCCTCACACTCTGACAGTATGTGGGATACTGTTTCGGTCTCTGCTCCACATAATCTGCAGTCCAGATCTCCGTTGTATAATCCCATTTTATTTAGGTGTTCTTTCACTGGAGCATGTCCGGTGAGGAAACCTGTGATCGTTCTTAGCTGATTCCTACCCATTTTGAGTAGTTCTTTAGCTCTTTTTGTGCATGGTCCACTGATGTATATTTTCCCATGCATGTGTTGAGGAAGCCTTTCCCAGTGCAGTCTTTGCTGGTCCTTTACCCAGTTTTGTACCGCACTCCGGAAGGTGCTCTTTGGCACTCAAGGACTGGTTCTGGCCCGACGTATGTCGTGGCTGACCCCCTTCTAGCCAGTTCGTCTGCGTTTTCATTGCCTCGAATTCCGCAATGCCCTGGCACCCACATCAACCTCGTGTTGTTGCGTTCCGCCAGTTCCTGAGTTCCTCGAGGCATTCTAGTACCAGCCAAGACGATACCTTGGGATTAATTAGTGCACCAAGGGCTGCTTGACTATCCGTAAGAATGTTGATTGTACAATTTGTGCGGGGCCTTTGGTTGTTAATCCTGGCACATTGTAAGATCGCAAAAATTTCTGCTTGAAATACAGAGGCGTGGTTTCCCAGTGGAAAGGTCAAACGAGTGTTTCCCATCTCACTGTAGACACCTGCTCCTGACCCTTCTTCGATTTTGGACCCGTCCGTATACCAGGTTTGACCTCGAAGAGAGAGTCTGAAATTTTCGTTTGCCCAGTTCTCCCTTGGGTGTATTGTCACCTGAAAGGGTCTTCTGGGTACGATTTGTGGGGTCATATAGTCTGTCCTCATATCCATTATGGGACTCCTTATGATATTTTTATTTCCATGTGTCCTGATCTAACTTTTGTGTTGCTCAGGTTGTGTTTCAGTCTGTATACCCCCATTCTCGCCTCCCCTTGTACCACTATATGCAGTGGCGGGAGGTCAAGTAGGGTCTCCAAGACCGCTGTTGGTGTACTTTTAATGCATCCCGCTATGCCAAGGCAGGCTAGTCTTTGCACCTTGCTCAGCCGAAGCATAGCCGTGTGCTGTCTGGTCTTGGTCCACCAAACAATGGATGCATATGTTATGGCTGGTTTCACCACAGTATTGTACAACCAGTGAACCATTTGTGGTCTTAGTCCCCATGTTTTGCCATATGTTCTGCGAGCCAGAATTAATGCTATTTCCGCTCTTTTGATTACTTTGTCCAAATGGTGGTTCCAGGTGAGTTTTGAGTCCAATATAACCCCCAAATACTTAACCTCCCCCATCATTGGTATTTCAGTGCCTTGAAGATTGAGAGGACCCAACCCCTCTAGTTTTCTTCTTTTTGTGAAAGGCACTATTCTGGATTTGGTTGGACTGATTTTTAAACCAACCTCTTCCGTCCAAGTAGCTACTATATTCAGAGCCTGTTGCATTCGGTCTCTGACCGTAGTATTGAATTTGCCCTGGCATACAATGACTATGTCATCCGCATACCCTAAAACATCATGGTTGTTGCTCTTAAGCCTGTCTATCAGCCCGTCCACAACAAGGTTCCAGAGAAGAGGAGATAATACTCCCCCTGTGGGCATCCCCTTGCTACCCGCGCCGACAGAGTTTCACCCAAGAGTGTCGAGTGGATCACACGGTCTTTTAACATGCAGCCTATCCATCTGCAGCATGTTTCGTCAACTTGCCTGTGACGAATCGCCCTTGTGATCACTTCAAAAGAGGTGTTGTCAAATGCGCCCTCTATATCGAGAAAAGCTCCCAACAACACCTCTTTGTTTTCCAGAACGTACTCCACCCTTTGTACAAGGTCATGGAGTGCCGTTTCCGTTGACAAACCTGCTGTGTATGCGTATTGGGCCTTGTGTAGTGGTCTGTTTACCAAGACACCCCCTCTAATATGCATATCTACCAGTTTCTCAAGTGTCTTTAGTACAAACGACATAAGACTTATTGCTCTTAGGGACTTTGCTTTATCCTGTCCTGACTTGCCAGGTTTAGGAATAAAGACCACCCTAATGTGCCTCAGACTTTTGGTATGTATCCCAGTCCCTAACTTGCTCTGAGAATCGTGCAAAGCCTGGTGTATTTCGATATACATAGTTAAATGTAAAAAAAAGTACAGCATATTTCATAAAAACTAATATGTCTATATCTAGAAATAGGTTACAATAAAAAAATTACCTTAACTTCACCATTGGATTCTACATAATAATGTATACTAATATCAGTTCTGACGTGTGTTGTAAAGTACAGGACTACTAAAATATTAGAAAAAATGGAAAGAAATAAATTTTATCCTGTATGTTTAAAAATAGGGCACCGGCTAAACAACCGCCGGCGGTTTTGCTAAAGTATAAGAGGAAAACCGCCGTCAAACGGTTTATCTTTTTAAGTATATGAAAACCGCCAAATTAATTAATTTGTTATTACCGACGGATTTTACCTATTTTATTGGTAGATGCCGCCGTCGGCGGTTTTGTTTATAAAAACTATTTAAAACTAACAAAAAATTGTTAAAGTTATCCTAACTTAATAGTTATTTGTTTTATAGTTTAATAATATTTTTATTATTGATCAACAAACAAAAATAAAGCTGGGGGACAAGTGTGACACCTACGAAGATTTTGTCGAAGCTCTTTATAAGAAAAAAAATGTTCATCTTTTAGAAATTAAAAAGCCAGAAGTATTTTAGCGGCAAGATCACTGCTGTAACTTTGTTTGTTTGATTGTTTAATTGTAGCCGCTAATCTTCAAAAATACTGAACCGATCATAAAACTTCTTTTACAATAAAAAGCTACACTATTCAGGAGTATTATAGGCTATACTTTTTTTATGAATAAACAAAAAGGTCAGTTACCAACGCTCAACAAAGTGGGCACAAGTCGGCTATCTTGAATAAACTATAACTTCGTAAGAGCTAATCTTTAAAAATACTAAACCCATCATAAAACTGTTTTAGAATTAGAAAGCTACACTTCAGGAGTGCTATAGGCTCTATTTTATAATGATTAAACAATAATTTTAAAGAAAAATATTGACATATGTATATTAAGTTAGCAGGAAATTATAAGTACCTGACCGGGTCGGATTTCTTATATATGAGCCTCAGTGGTTCAGTGGTAGAATGTTCGCCTACCACGCGGGCGGTTCTGGTTCAATTCCTACCCTACAGAAGTTTTTTTATTTAAATAGATAAGAAAAAAGCAATGAACTTACTTATTTTAGTAAATTTTTTCTTGAATATTTGTTTATACTAATACTATAAAATAGCAAGTTAAAGTATGTAACTTTGATTGTTTGTTTGTAAGGGCTAATTTTCGGAAATACTAAACCCATTATAAAATATCTTTTACAATCAGAAAGCTACACTATGTAGAAATAATATAGCTCATATTTTATTATGATTTAATAAAAGTTTTGAGGAAAAATATAATTGAAGGGTGCCAAACCAAAACGTTGTAAGTGCCAAATGTGGTGAAATGAGTTTTATATCAAAAAAACGCTGTAAGTGCCACCCTCGAGTTGCACCTCTGATTAAAATTCGAGGCGAGCGCCACAAGCGGTTTTTTTCACCCTAGCCAAGCAAAACGTTGTAAGTGCCGACAATTGTCCTGCACTAGTAGTACGTAAATAGTAGGGTTTCAAACGGTTTGCAGTCGTTTGTTGCACATGCGTTAGTGTATATTCTGTGGTTTTGTTGTCATTATGGATGAAAATATTAATCCAGAAACTTCTAGAACCAAAAAGCGTAAAAGAAATGTTTCTTCTTGGAAAAAATCTGTTTCAAAAACCAAAAGAAATTCGGGCCTTGGTTACACAACATTGAAAAACAAAGAAATAATCGAAAAAACGGAACCAGGGCAGGTAATTACTCTTTCTATTATTATTATTTTTTTCAATATTTTTTCTTGTTCGATTAATATTGCCGTGATTAATTTACTTAGCTACCAAGTAAAAAGAACGGTGCAAGCCGATCCGCGGCGCCGGCACGTCTCGGCGATTTGGTTTTCTTTTGAATGTGGTTGGTAAATTGACGTTTGTGACGCCACCGTTTAGCAAGAAAATACAATAAATTTGAACCGTAATAACAACCTAAGATGGCTTTAGACACTACACAGTTTTTCTTCTTTTCAGGCGACTTGTAAGTGTCAATTTGCATGCCACTCAGTTACAGTTGCGTGTCGAAAAAATCTTTTTGCCGAATTTTGGAAAATTGGCGACTACAATAGACAGCAAAGCTTTCTTAGATCGTGTATACGCCCATCATTGATTAAACGTCGTAGGCATGGAACCTATAATAAATCAGAAGAAAGCAGACGTCAACATTCCTTTCGGTACATGTTACAACTACCGGGAGTATCCGAGATTCAAGTGTGCAAAAAGACATTTTGTGAGACTTTCAATATTACACCACGAAGAGTGCAACTGCTCGCAGAAAAAGTATTGACCGGCAATCTTGATATTAAAGATGGAAGAGGAGGAACGCGTCCAAAGAAAAATTTTGAGTGGAAGGACAAAATTAAGGACTACATATCTAGCATTCCTGCTAGGGAAAGTCATTATAGCAGAAACGACAACCCAGATAGAAAGTTTTTATCCCCAGATTTGAATGTTTCAAAGTTATACAGAGGATTTTTAGAGAAATATACAGAAAATGGAAGAAAGCCACCAGTTTCTCGACAGTGGTTCAACGATGTGTTTTTATCGGATTTTAACTTGTCTTTTGCCCCACCTCGAGTAGATACATGTTCCGTATGCGATTCAAAAAAATTGAAATTCAAGGTAAAGAAGGTCAAGAGAAAGTAGAGGCCCAAAATTTATTAGAAATACATCAGCGCAAAGCTGAATCGGCACAAAAAATTATGGCGGCTGATAGAAGAACATCCAAGGATCCGGATTCAACTGTTTGTGTTCTAAGCTTTGATTTGCAGCAGCAGATGTACATTCCAAGTCTGACACATACTGAAATGTACTACAGCAGGCAGTTGGCCTGCATTAATATGGGAATTCATTTAGAAGATTCCAATAAAGGATTTATGTGTCTTTGGAATGAAACTTTGGGTGGCCGTGGTTCAAACGAAATAGCAAGTTGTCTTTATGCCTTTATAATGAATGAGTTGCAGACACACAAAAGGGAACTTATTTTATGGTCTGACAACTGCTGTGGACAAAATAAGAACCAAATTATGCTAGCAATGCTGCTAACTCTAATCGCCAAGGGTAAATTTAACCAAATAACCCACAAGTTTCCCGTATCTGGTCACACATTTTTATCATGCGACAGAGACTTCGCTCTCATAGAGAAAGTTAAACGTCGCTTGTCTCCTAAAGTACAAAAGGATTTGATAGAAATAATGGCGTCAGCATGTTTAAAGAACCCTTTTATTATAATGGATGTGACAAAATTCTTTGACTGGAAATCCATTGCTAAGGAATATCTGGATACTAAGAAACTTACCATATCAAAAGCCACCCAAATGCGAATTTCAAGACGAAATTTTGGTATAGTGGAAGTGCGAACATCCTACTCAGATTTGGCTCCATGGACACCGGTTAATGTCTTGAAAAAAATGTTGCTATTGATTCGTTCCTGTCTTTACAGGTTGAATTTAAGGAAACACCAAAACCATTAACAGCTGAGAAAAAAAAGGATCTTACTGCCATGTTACGATTTCTGCCTGAACCTGAGAAGGAATATTATCAGAGTATCATTTCTAAATAGTTTAGCAAACTTGAAATTTAATAAAATGCTATGAAAATTAGCATGAATTTTAGTTTGTTGTAAGTACCACCAAGTTGCAGTTGCATAATTATGGGCACATACAACGTTTTGTTTAACTTAGTTATAAACAACCATATTCTTGTACACTATAAACAATAATTTAAACTTTAAGTTTTTCGTAAAATAATGCATAAAATATGTACGAATAAAAATAAATAAACTGTTATTTACATACTTTGCAAGTGTTTTGATTTGACAGTTTTTTATGTGCTGTGTAAAGTTATAATTTTGGCACTTACACCGTTTTGGTTTGGCACCCTTCAATTAGAGCCCAACAAAGTGGGCACTGGTCGGCTAATATAATGCAACAAAGTATAAAGCATTATAAAACGGATAAAAAGTTTTTTAGCATATACCAAACAAATAATGTTGTCTTACAACGCTCCATAAAATATTATAAAAGATTAATTTTTGTTCCCACGATATTGTGGTTTCGAAAAACAATAAGCTAATTAAAAATCATCATATATGAATTTTTTTTTAATTTTTGGTATTGTTTTTTATAGGGTTTTCTGCAAGGGAGAGATCATCTTCATATTCTACTAAATATTTTCTATAACACAACTTGGTTTAAAATCCAAATATGAAGCGATCTGTACCTATGTGTTTACCGGATAAAGACTATTTTATAATATAGTATTTAAACAAAGGTATTGCTATATGGTTGTTTAAAAGATGATGTTCAAAGCTATATTTTAAATTAACAAATAAGCTTAACATTTTTGATACACTCTTTATAATAGTACTTTTTATATCTTTTTAGTCTACATGACAGTCTTACTAATATTACCAAATTTTTCTCTCCAATGTAAAGCCGTGGGGAATTGTTTAAATATAATATTTTAAATAATGATGCCCATTTTTTGGTACATTTTGTATTATTTAAACATACATACTGAACCGATCATAAAAATTCTGGTATTTCATACACACGGCTTATGTCCTTAATCATATTGTCAACATTTAAAAAATAATTTAAGTTGTCTCATAGCTACAGAGTGTTGAGACGTAAACCACAGGTTCCGAGTTCGAATTCCGGATAGGTAACTAGCTTTTTTGTTTCTTTTTATGTTCTTTACTTGGTAGTTTTTTCTAATTTTTATTATTTATTGTCCATAACTAAATTTTTAGACAAATAATTTTCTACTCTTTAAGGATTTAAAAATATATCTAATTGCTGACGATGACGTCCTGATAAGTTATTCCTTTGCCTTTACTGTCTGACAATATTTTCTTAAAGTGTTTTTGGTGTTGAATATTGGGTCCATGTAAGGAAATAGTTTTGTAATGTGTCTTTTTTAAATATTGGTATTGGCCCTTTATAAAGTGGCAATCCAGCCACGAAACGTTAGGATAAATACGATAGTGATTTTATTTGCCTGTCCACATCCCGCTATACTACTCCATTTTTTTCCAAAGGGTACTATAAACTAAACTATAATAGTTTACAATAAAACCACAAAAAAACTAAACGCTTAAGACACAGCAAAATAAATAATTAATAAGGTTAGATTCCCTTTAACTATTTTTTGGTGGTATTTAATAGTTTTCATGAGCAAAACCGCCGGACGGTGGTATCTACCTATAAAATAAGTCGAAACTGCCGATAATAGATAACAAATTAGATAACATTTTTAATGGTTTTCATATACGCAAATATAAAAAACCGCCGGGCGGCGGTTTTATTCTTATAATTGATCAAAGTCGCAGGCGGTCGTTTAGCCAGTGCCATAAAATAGAGAAGCCATAAGAAAAATGTTAGTGTCATATTTTGTTTAATTTAAAAAGTAGCAATACTTTGCGAAAACCGCAAGTCTTTATTCATACTAATAAAATAACAAACCCTGCACTTGCAACGAAGTCTAGACATCCTGTACTCTTTCAATACTGTATCGTCTTATAATAAAAAGAAACTCTATTTTGAAAATACAAATAAAAGGTAAAACTAAACGATCTTAAATTATAGTCTTCTGAAATGGTAAAATTTTCTCTGGTTCAAATAAAAACTAAACGAAGAAGGTGTTTTACAGCTAGCATACGCCTGTACGTTTCCGCATAGTCTGCAAAATGGAGAAGTTATGATATAGAACATAAATTTTTCATTTCAAAACCAGCATGCGGTGGCAATGTTTTTTTATTATTTTAATGTCTTTATTGAAAAATTATAGGTATTCTGACCCTTTGCAAAATAAAAAAGTTTAATACATTACTATTATTTATGTACATGTACCTCAAAAAAATGTTTGTATATAAGATACATACTTAATTATGTTTAATGTATTTTTTTTAAATTATGTTAAAAAGGTAGATACATGATATTCCACTAAAAACGCCTGCGATTTATTTCTCAAATAGTACGCCTTGCATAATTTTAAAAATTTGGTAACATTATAAAATTAGTGAGGTACAAACGACTAAAATATATTGGCAGTTCTACCACTCCTGTTATACTAAAGCTAATGTCAACTCGCTTATTTCAAATAAAGCACCCTACTTATTATAAATTAAGTTTCTGTCCAAAATTCTAAACATATTTTCTGTTTATTGTTTTATACTTAAGACTAACCGTTTTTGACCTTTTTTATGACTAAAATGAAGTTTAAATGCCATTACATACTCATAATTTTTTTCTAACAAAAGCCTTAGTTATGAATTGGGGTTGGATTTCTTAAATAAAGAAATTTCTTTAATGGACGCTATTGATATTTTACCAATTAATAACTACAGGGTGGTCAAAATTAATCGTGTAGAATTATAACTACAAAACCATTAAAAAAGTTTTTAAGGGACTCCTATCTTTTATTTCCTTATCCTACTAAGCATCAAAAATTAAGGTTGTTTTATTTCAGGCTGTCTAAGATTCCAAAAATGTATAGTCTTAAAAACATTGACAATTTAATATTTACATATTATTTGGCTTTTAGTTGGCCCTGACGCCGAAATGCGGCGTCATGGCAAACTACACTGTATCTACTCGTACATAAAAGCATTCTTAGAATGGATAAATAATAAAGTATTATTATTTCGAAAACATCCTTTTACAAACTTAACCCTATTTTTCATGCTTAATAGGATAAGGTAATAAAACATAGATTGGATAAATTTTTTTTTTTTTTAAAGAGTGGTTTTCTTAAAATTTTAACAACGTATAGTTCGGTATGAACGTTAGAACCCATATGTTTACAAAAAGTGTTTTTCTTATTTCTCGTTAAAAAATCTTTCCTACAGTTTTTCGGTAAAGTAACTGGACATTTTTGTTTGCTGTATGTGTAATAGGTACATACTTTACTTTACTTAAGTAAAATATACGTGCACTTTTTTATTTTTGAGTCAGCTCGCGAAAGCTTACGCCTACGTACCAAAATACCGAGGGTGTCGGGTTATTAGATCTTTAACCCATTTTTTCCGTTCCGTCAACGTTTACCTAAGCACTGAAACATGCAGTATCCGCGTTTCACAACACCTTTTGGATAACGCGGTATTGCCACCACAGACGTTATTTTATAAATTCGTTCTCGGACCACCTGGGTATGGGCGAGGTACTCTGACCGCTGCGGTGCCGAGAAAGACATAAATAGGCTTATCTGCGACTGATCATTAAAAATAAATAAAACCGACCTATAAGGGACCTATGGATTTACATAAGAGTAAACCCCAATGGGGCATAAGCATTCTTGACAAGTTGTTCATAAACTCTTTCTATAAAGTTATTTTCTTTTTTGTGAAATATTTTAAAAAGTAAAAAATTGTAGATACTTTTATAATAATGTTAATTTATTGTATACAGTGTGTCCAAGATAAGGATTCTAAGCATGGGAATCTCAGTACCTATTCGAGATACAGCTTAGGTTAAATTAGGAAAAAGTTGTGATTTTTAAAGTCTATTTACATACCGTTTAAAAACTTGAAAATTTTTTATGGTGTGTTGAGATATTTGGCAAAAACCAAAATTTGACTTTATCGATTTTATTTTTCTGACTTTATTTGAAGAGATATAAAAAAACCTATAACACTTTTTCATTGGCACTTTTTAGCTACTACATGATGGTATTTTTAGATGTTATACCCGACGTTTCGTTTTCAAGAAACAATCATCAACTTTATTTTTTTATATGGCTCTAAAAAAGTACACCTTGTATCTGATACAATTTTTAATTACAAATTTAACGATGTATCACATGTCATATTTTAATTTTTAGTTAAATGAAATAATTACATTTTTCTATTTTTTTAAAGTTATTTTTAAGTACGCCTTGGAAACAAATGCTTGGACGTTAATACCTGTTACCATATCTGCAACATAATTTAATATCATTATAAAATAGTATTTGTCGTTATTACCCTGTTTGTCGAGTTGTTGTTTTAGAGCAATTGTTCTTATTGTTAGTGTTGTCTTTATATGCAATACGCATTACTAGGCTCAACAAAATCCGCGTCTTAAGAAAATATCGAAACATCAAGAACGTTTTGGGTTTAATATGTGATGTGGAATTTTAGGAACTAAAATACAGGTCCATTTATTTACCATAATTCATAAATTGCAGAAATGATACCTTCATTTATTTTTTGCAGCACAAAATGTAGCAAGTTAGCATGTCAAAGTTATCTTCATGGCTATAATGGCTATCCTGCATATTCGACCGTAATAATACAATAAGATATTAGCTATTCACCAATAAACAATACTAGAGACAACAGTAACAATAAGAAGAATTGATCTAAAAGCAACAACTCAACAAACAGGGTACTAATACTATTTTATAATAATATTAAATTATGTTACAGATACGGTTACAGGTATTAACATCCAAGCATTTGTTTGCAAGGCCTACTTAAAAATAACTTTAAAAAAATAGAGCAATTTTCTTTTAACTTAAAACTAAAATATGACATGTGATGTGACATACATCGTTGAATTTGTAATAAAAAATGGGATCAGGGTGTACTTTTTTTCGAGCCATATAAAAAAATAAAATTGATGATGGTTTCTTGAAAACGAAACGTCGGGTATAAAATCTAAAATACCATCATGTAGTAGCTAAAAAGTGCCAATAAAAAAGTGTTATTAGTTTTTATATCTCTTCAAGTAAAGTCAGAAAAAAATAAAATCGATAAAGTCAAATTTTGGTTTTTGCCAAATATCTCAGCAGGCCATGAAATTTTTTAAAGTTTTTATACGGCATGTAAATAAGCTTTAAAAAACACTACTTTTTCCTAATTTAAACTAAGCTGTATCTCCAATAGGTACTGAGATTCCCATGCTTAGGATCCTTATCTTGAACACACTGTATAGGCCTACAAATTTACGTAAATATAAAATGCAAGAATATACGTATTGCAATATATGTTTGTTTGTATTTGTCTTGGGTTTAATTAGGAAATTAGAATAAATGGCGTTGCTTACCAAAACTTCCCATTCGTAAGTGTGTCTTGGGCTTATTAAGTACCTACCCTTAGTACCCTTTTCTGATTCTAAGACATATCTCTAATAGTCCACCTATATTTTGGCAACAGTGCGTCTTAAATTTAAAGTATTCTAGACCCACCAGGTAGAAAAATTGGGGTTTGGAATTTTCGGTCGCAGATAAGCCGGTCGCTGTTGGGGCGACACCCATTTTACAATTATTGGGTTTTTAAATATATTATATTTAATATAATTTATTTACCACATTGGGCATACTCTAAATAAGCCCCAATAAGGCATAATTAATTAATACCTTTCTAAGCTTTAAATACCAAAAAAAAACTTTAAACTTATTTTATTGCACTGATGACATTAATTTATTTTTATCGCTTTTACACCAATGTTAATTTTCTTTAACTAGACCTTAATATCGTTTTAATTTGGTGCAGGTAAAAGCTGATTAAGCCAAGTTTATTATTTTACAATGGTAATAAAATAGTTATTAAACTACAGTTAAGAACAAGTGAAAAACAGTCTAATGTTTTAATTTAGGCCGCAGAAATTACCAGTTTTAAATTTTTTTTAAATTTTTGTAATTGATTAACGTTTGATTAAAGTATATGTTAAAAGCTTTAAACAGATTTGTTTTTAATAGGTACATAAACTGTCAAAAACTTATTTTTAAAATTAAAAAATAGTAGTTGTTATAGTATAGCGGTTGCCCACGAAATTAGAAACCAAGTTTTTGCACGATTTTTAAATTTTGATTGGATATATGGTTTGATAGGATGCAGATTTCTAATGTTTCAAATTTTATATGACACATCCGGTTTAACCGAAAGTGCTCTCAACTTTGTTCATTTTAAATGGAACACCCTATATATTTTTCTAAAAATCAAATCTTCAGGTAATTCCAAGAAAGTACATGTACCATATGTAATTTTAACCTTAATTAGTTTTTGAGAAAATGGCGATTGAAAATGTCATATTTACCGCCATTTTTATTAATTTGTTAAAAAACAAATGTTGAAATAGACGAGCTAATACGATTTCTTACACATATTTAATGGGCTTTATATCTTATCACCATAAAAATATAATTTTTGGCTTTACCGCAAGTGCCACAAAAATTGACTTTTTGCATTCAAAAACTTCAATATTACAAATGGGAATCCACTATCATAAGCTATCATATAATAAATTTAAACCTAACACATTTTTCTCAATCTTTCTTGTTAATTATATCCTATCTCCAAACCAGATAGTTTTAAATATATAAATAGTTAAACGCCAGACTTCTTTGAAAATAGCAATGGAAATATATTTCATAGGATTTACCTATCAGTTATTTAAAAACTAGTATGTTTAGAGATAGAATATAATTAACAAAAAAGATTGAAAAATAATTGTAAAGTTAAAATTTAAGGCTTAAGGTAGTGGTTTTTATTTGAATTATTAAAGTTTTTACTGCCAAAAGTAAATTTCTGTAAAACCAAAATTTGTTTTTTGCGGTAATAAAATCTAAGCATTGTTAAATTTGTGTAAAAATTGCAATAGCTCTTCTATCATTATCAGTTTTTAACAAAGCGATAACAGTGGCGGTAAACATGACATTTTCGAAAGCCATTTTCTGAAAAACTAATTAAAATGAGTATAACATGTGGTACATATATTTTCATGGAATTGCCTGTAGAATTGATTCTTAGAAAAATATATATAGTGTCCCATTTAAAATAACAAAGTTAAGGGCACTTCCGGTTAAACTAGATGTGCCACATAAAATCTGAAACATTTGAAATCTGCATTCTATCCAACCATACATTTTACCAAAATTTTATAATCGTGTAGCACTTCTCAAGAAAATAACAGGCTTGCTAGTAATCTTGTGGGCACCCGGTATATAATACTACCAAATGTTTTCTTAACTTAAAAGAGCTTTACTTTTGCTTATTAAACAGGTATCCACTAAGTAATAGTACCTAAAGCTTGATGGGTACAATTGAGCTAGCACTATGAAAAAATTAAAACCAAGATTGCCGCCGCCACTTAACTAACTAAAGGCTAACAAATAATTCGTCCTAGCTACCTCATCGCATCAATCCTCTCATCAATCCGGAGTATTGATTGGACAAATAATAAAATCCTTGGGCACGTAAAATTCTCTACATAAAATTTACTTTAAATAACGCTGCGCTCAACGATTTTACTATTTGTATAATCAATACCCCAGATTGATGAGAAGATTGATGCGATCGGAAGCTGAGGACTTAACAAATTACTTTTTAGCTTTTAGTACAGTAAAACCGTTTAACATTTTTTCTTTATATATAAATTATATTTAATAAAACTTTTTTTTAAATTTGTATATGTAAGTACAAAACAGAGGTGTTTAAAAAATACCACTAATGTTTTCAGCAGTTTGACCTTAATCTGCATTTAATTATCGTTTATTCTATGTCCAGTATATTTGTTTTTAAATCAATAGATTTACATCAGTTTTAGATTTGTCCTTTTGGTGTAAGAGATTAATTGCATAAATGTTTGGAATATAAGTTTTTTGGAGTAACTATACAGGGTGCTTTTTACCCCATACCCATAAACTTTTAAAATTATTTTCAAGGAGAAACAATGATTTTGTAATAAAAAAAGTTAGTCAAATATTTCTATTCAATAAGATAATTAATTACTTTACATTTTAAAAATAAAGCAAAATATTTGGACACATAATAAATAAAAAACTATTTTTCGTTTTAAAAATAATTAAGTTCAATTTTTCCATAGCTTGGAAAAATTAATCGGCTTAATTTTTAATAAAAGTAATAATTTTAATGTTTGGTATTTGTACTAGTACACTTCGTTTTTAGTCGTTGATTACAATTTGGACTTACAATATTTATGCTATTATATTTTAAAACCAAAAACAGGTTGGTACTTTTTCGTTTACCGGTAACTACAGACGAGGGTTTATTTTAACTCTTCAGTTATTGAGACTTATGTGTTTCCAATTATACCGTCTATGTAGTGAGCTTAAAGGCTCAGAACCTTTTTATCTTTCAGTTTTAAGTGTGTTTTAAAAAAATTGTGTAAATATCGGCCATTCCGCCCTTGAAATCAAATTGCAAATTTTCGAAATGACACCTGCTCTGTAATTATGAAATTCGTTTTGTTTTCGTTAAGAATTCATTTTATTTTACATTTTTAGGAAATATATTTTAGTTGTAAAACCTTTGCACGGTTTTGCAGGATTTAATTTTATTGGTTTCTATAATGATTTTTTTATATATAATTTTTTTTTAATGATTTGAAATTAAAAAATGCAAAAAAATTTATCTCATACATGTTTATATTCCATAGGAGCTAATTGTTTCTATTGAACCATTAAGTTGTTTATAATAAACGTTAAAAATGGTGTCAGGTTATTATGTTAAAGATATATGGGTGATTTATTTATTTATTTTAAATTTGCTAGACCCTTCTAAAGATTAACCGCTCGTCTTTAATGCGCTGATAAATTTTCCGTTTGAACTTCTTTGGTTAGTATTAAATAATTATTAATCTTACTGACTAAAAACATTTAACCATTTTTTTTTCATAATTAGTCATTGTTAGTTCTTAGCAATAATTCTCAAAGTTAATACATGGGTTAAGAATCGTCCTGTATTTTATACCTACTATATTTTTTACAGGTGGTTTGGAATCCCAACGTCGTATGCTGGTATTTCCTGGTAAGTTTTGTCTCTGTTTATTTAGGTTATGTATTAAAATATATAAATATATACAGGGTAATTTTTAAGTTAAAATTTTTTCCTTTAACACTGTTAAGAGTTCAAGAAAAGTAAACCTTTTTAAAATAAAATTAGGCTGGAAAATGCTTTGTATCCAATATACAAGGTGGTAAAGTTTTAGGAAAAAAATTCCTTTTTAATCCGTAACTTTCCAACCACTCAAATATTTCCACAAAATTTAAAACACTTCTTTTAACCATTACATTTTATTTTAAACTTTGCAAGTTAAAAAAATTACCAGTGGTGCTTGAACAAAATTTGTATTGACTTTTTCAGAAACAAATAGTACGCCTTTCTTTGAATCAATATTATTTTTGAAAGACTTATTTACTTTGGGTTTTTTATATTCTATTGCACGACGCACGGGTTTCGTTTAAAAAAATAAAGCCATTTTTGATGTATGGCAAAATCGCTAAAATATAATATGATGGGTTAAATATATACTTTATGTATACTTTTATTATACATTATTAAGTGTTACACCCAATTTTAATACATATTAGAAAAAACGAATTTTACTTACGAAACGCCGTATCAGATTTTGGTGATTTTGCCATGTATTAAAATGGATTTTAAGTTTTTAAACGAAAACCGTCCTACGCCGACGTACTAAAGAATAATGGGAAAATAAAATTAATCTTAAAGTAAAGAAGTATTTAAAAACATTTGTATATCCATTTTTTTTAAATAAAATTAATACAATTCTTGTTTGAACGCCAGTGGTAATTTTTTTAACTCGTACAGTAAAAATATTATGTAATGGTCAAAAGCTGTGTGCCAAATTTAGTGGAAATATCAGAAGTGGTGGGAAAGTTATGTAAAAGGGCATTTTTTAAAATAAACATTAACACCCTGTATTTCGGAATAGAAGCATTTTCCTACATAATTTCATTAGAAAAATTTTCTTGGATTTCATACAGTATTAGTAGGAAAATATTAACTTAAAAATATCCCTGCATACATATTTATAGTTTTGCATGTACAGTAGATTCGGTAAAAAAATGGCTACTTTTATTTTAGCTTTTGACATTAAAATATTTATTCCTATGCAATGCACCTCCTCAGAATGCAATAAATGCTTAATGTGAGTAGGAAGATCATCCTCATTGCAGTTTTGCATATTTTTCTCAACACCGTATTATTAAAAATTAAGTTTTAGTTATTTTTATCGGAAATTAAACGCCCTACAAAAAAGGTCTTTGATAATTTTTAGGTAGGATACAAAATTGAAAACAAAAAAGTAACATTTTCAATTCTTCAATATCTGATCTTAAATATCTTTTAAATGCCTCTTGGAGTTTTCCCTTTATTATGAACAAATGGGTAGATACTTTTTTATGAAGGACTAAAAAAAATATAAATTAAAAGCTTATTGTTGACGAGCACTTCCTAACCGTAGTCTAGAAACAAATTTTTAGTGTCAGAAGTAAAAATTAAAATAGACTATTTTCTTACCACAGCTGGTCATAAAGAAAGTGTTTTTTACAAATGAATTATTTGTATAAATTTAAAGCAAGCAGTACGCTATTGCAATATGAAAAAATATAGAAATACAACCATCTAATAAAAAAGTCATTACGTTTTAAAATCCCGTCCTAAAAAAAAAAATATGATTTTGGTAATTAACATCTTTTATGTTGTAATATACATATATCACCAAATATAAAAAAATTTTTACCTACAATTCTCGAATTTTATCAAACACCCAATAAATCACAAAAAGTAAACTCTTAAATATTTTATACCAAAAATTTGTCTTCAATTTATTTAAGAGCTAACACTTACAGTGCTTGTAGGTTTTACTTCTTTTATGTATTTACAACTGGTAGTATAAAATCTTTTTATTTTATTTGTTTAAAACATATAATATATGTTTTGCTATAAATCTTAAAAGCTACTAGCAAACCCAATTAAAATGGAGCTTGGGTTTTCTTAAAAATTAAAAAGTTTTAAAATTTCCAACAATAATAGAAAAACACAAAATTAATTTACAAATGGGGAGACACAAGATATGATATTTTAAAAAAATTAATAAAAACGGTGTAAACAAGCTGAAAATGTTTAACCAATATTTCAAAAGTTTACAATTATAACGTTTTATTAGTACAGGAAATTTTGCTCAAAAAAGGTAAAACGATTGGTTTCGCATTAATTTGAAATTTTAACAGAAGGTGAGGAATACTCTAATGATCAAAATCTATAACAGACAAAGGGCGCCAAAACCTTGGGGGTGGTTACCACTCTCCCTAATGCGTGGAAATTTTTATTACATTTTAACCACAAAAATCAATAAAAAAAAGTGATTCTTGCCAAAAAAATGTTCGACGGTTTAACGGGTTTTTCGCGAATACCTTAAAAATTATCAAAGAAACTGTAAAAGCAAAAATTGTAGGTGAAAAAAATTCTTTCATTATAACTTTTCTGTGACCAATACGAGCTAAGATACGGACTGTTAATTGTTAGTTTTTTTTCGTCAAATGCAAAATTTGATAGATTTAAGTCAAATACCAAAAAAATATTGCATTTTGAGAAAAATTTGTCAAACCGTTTTTAAAATACATAATCAGATTAAAAAAAAGAAGTATATATAATAAAAATTAGGTATGTTATGATAATATTAGGGTGAGTTTTTTAAACGAAAAAATCAATAAAAAAACAATCCTCTAACTAGCCCCCAGCAGGCCTTCACTCTTTATTCTCTTTATACATGTTATTAATAATAAATACGGTCAAGAAGTTAACCCAATTTAATTTATTGACTCCAAAGTGGCCTTTTCGATTTTTGGAGAAAAATTGATTGTTTCTTTTTTAATGTATCTTCTTTATTTTTATTTATAAAAAGTTGTTTTGAAAAGTTTTTTAGGGCCTTTGAAAAGCTATGGAGCTCTGTTAGTAAAACTTCCCAAGATCCCGTGGAATTTAAACGGGGTGAGTTTAAAGGTCCTCGTTCGTAAAAAGAGGTTTTAAACAACTAGATTTTGTCAAATATTCTTTGTACAGAAAATCTACGCATAGAAAGAAAAAATTGTCACTTGAAAAGTTACAATTTTAAACTTCATAATTTTTATTATTTTTAGTGTTTTCGGAGGAGTTTAGAAAAAGGTTAAAAATATTTAAAAAATTTAATTTAAAAATATACAGGATGTTTAATTTAAAATATTAAATTGTTTATTTCTTTCTGGTTAAACCGAAAGTAATAGGCAAAAACTCTAAAGCAGGAGTTGCATTGAGGCAATATTGGGTAACATGTCATGCAGCAGTAATTTGATTATTGTTATAGTTATTATAATAGTTATTAAATTAATAAATAATTTTTATTATTATTCTTTAAATTGGTTATTAATAAACTTTATAATAGTTAATATCATTAAATTATTAATAAATAGATTAAATTTAATGTTGCTCTCAATGTACTTCATGCCTGTAATATCCAAAGTTGAAATCCGCATTACACACTTCACATCCCAAAAGTATAGTATACTGTTTCACTGAAGAAATTAAAATGCTGGATATTAATTTCGTTGTTGCCCGGTATAAAGCCCGTATTTTTAAATTGTTAGTTAAGAGACCAGATACTCTTAGGATATACAATTATTTTTGCCTTATAAAAGCTTGTTATGGCATACAAAGCTTTTGAATCATTACAAATTTTGTATTACCTAGTTAAATAGTTCTATGATTTGTGTAGCACAAGATAAGCATATCCCTAAATCTAATGAAGTTTCATAGAGCATGCACATAAGTACATGTTATATTAAGCATTTCTGTAATTAAATCTCCTACCAGAATTAGATGTTTCGGGCTAACTATAAAGGAAATAAATTAACACACTCGTAGTACATACATTTAAGTATTTATTTAGTTCTGAACTTGGAATAATTTAGGCGACCTAAATATAATTTTTATTGTTAACTAAATATACCCAAACAGCAAAAACTTTCCACTGGGCAATCCCCATATAAGTAAAGCACGGGTCTCATGATGCTTTATGTCCGCTCCACAACAACCATTGTTTGGTAGTGTATCCCAGCTCTGCAGCAAGGTCAAGAAATAGTGGCGACGCATGCTTTACTTATATGGGGGATTGCTCAATGGAAAGTTTTTGCTATTTATATAAAAATACCTAAAATACCTTATTTGAACCTTAACTAAAATAAATTTAAGGCTTTAGAAACGATAAAAGTAGTTAAATTAAAAAAACTAAATACTGACAAAAGGTTTGTAAATTAGGCAATTTTATAATCTGGTTATTTTATAATAAAAATTATAGCTAGTATGTAACTATGTTCCTTACACTTAAAAACGGATAGAGATAGTACTGCCGAAACGTTGTTTTAAATACAATAATTAAAGACAATTGTCAAGTTTAAAGTATTTGATTACTACTGAATTACTGACTACCACATTCAGGCAGACGATATGGTTTTATCTTTTGAAAGCCACTAAATACATTTTATTGAGGTAACTAATGTGAGCTGACTGTTTGAAACCAATTTATTACATTTTTTATTCAGGTGTTTTTTCTAAATTTTAGGTGATCAAAGTATGGTGTTTAAATTATCCCATATTTATTTTAAAAAATGTAAATAGTTTGTTTAAGGTAACTTTTTATTTGATTTTTATGTTTACTGAGATAACAAGCAACAGAACACCCTGTACGCAGGGTATTCAGTAACTCAAACGACAAACTTTGAGAGGTGATTCTACAATAAAAATTATAAAAAAACAATCATTTAAACATAGTCACAAAAGTCCCAGTTTTAAACTACAGGGCTTTCAACATTTTTAAAAATATTGCAGTAGGGAGAGATAGGGTTTACGGGCCACCGTCCACCGGTGGAGCTTATTATCTCAAGATCTCTGACGTCATTCGAAATTTAGGAATCTTGCGCATCGCGTTATTTAGGGCGTGGCCCCTACTATCTGTCAAACCATAAATGTCATCTGTCACTTGTCAAATGTCATCTGTCACCTGTCATATGTCAAAAATCACGTGACTAGGAAAATGGCTGCCATGCGTAGGATACTTGCGCTATGGTCATAAACTAATCTGCGCAAGAGCGAAAATTCCAAGTCATACCGTTCGGGCGCTATCGACTAAAATCTTTATTTAACCTTGATGATGAGTCATTGGCGCGCGGTTTAAATTTTTTAAATATAGTGTAACGTCATACCTATCGAATAGCGAAAACCGCATGACGCCATCTTTAGCCATAAGGGCGCTACAGCTGTTTAAAATATGATGAGAGACACCAACCAGCGAGTAAGACGGTAGCCCCATAGCAAAATTAACCATAGCGGCCTTATTATTAAACTTAGAATAATGAAACTTGAACAAAGAATAGTTGCTAACGGTAAATAATTTCAAGGTCAAACCTGTCACATGATAAGCCCAAGAATTACGGCCCCCAGCACCCTGCACCCCCGCTTAAGCCGTTGGTTTAAGCGGAAGGCGTAACCAAACGCATGCGTTAAAAAATGACGTGATATACCGAACGGCTCTCAGGGCGGTTCTCCAAACGGCTCGTCGAACGGGTAGCGGCTCGCAAAGCGGTTCGCCGAACGGCTCGCGGCTTAAACGAGGGGCCTGAGGCTTAAGCGGATTCGGAACACTATCGACTAAAATCGGTGTTTAACCT
>JACEGR010008912.1:0-31802 GCA_014170235.1 Listronotus bonariensis
CTAGGCAACCTTTCGTAAAAATAAACTCACTGCTGAATTTTTTTTGTATTTTTTTTTAATAGAATTACAATGTGGAATTGCCGCTGTGTAATTTGCTATTTAAACAGGAAAAACTGATTGACATTCTGGCTTTATGTAAATGCCAACATTGGTTTGTGATGAATTGGATAGACAAACGTTTTTTACTGTTTAAAATTATTTTTAAAATAACAGCTGTCCCCTTTTAAACGTATGAATACAATAATTACCAATTTATAAGTTTTTAAGAAAATTATTATATTTTTAATAAATATAAAAAAACATCGATAAAAAAATCCAAGTCAATTAAAAGGTTACTGTTTCCAAACAAGTATTTAATTGGATTATAGATGGCCAAAAGATACCCTTCTATAAGTTTAGAGTAATTTTAACATACAGGATGTATGTTAAAGTTCATAAAGAAAGGGAATAGGCATGACCTTATCGTAAAGCATTTTAAATTCTTTTTTTAAAGGTTATCGGTTTAGCAGTTTCCGAAAAAATGTATCCCAAACATCGGGATTCGTAGCCAGTGGCGGACCCATATAAATTTTTTATTATATATTAAATTTGGCACGTAGGTATATCACAAACAAAAAAGTTAAAACAATTATACTAAAAAAATACCGGAAACAGTTATTAAAATTTCTTGAGAAGAAAATTACTTTCTTATTATTATATGCAGTTGGGTGAAATATACTGCCTTTATGATTTTATCATACCTTTCAGCTATTGCTGTACGCCACCTACCTAGAGTTGTGCAAAACTGCTCATCCGAAGTTCACAAACCCGTGAACTGATGAGTGTGCCAGTTTCCATTATGGTTTGTTGGTATTACAACACATGCTACTTACGCCATATACACCTAGATGGCACATCCTTTTTACCGTTTTAACCTAACGAGTGCTCTGGCTGGTTGTTTTGGAATTGCTTGGCGAGATGGCTCTGGCCGCTGAACTTACTTCCTTAGTTCCAACAGGAATTATGTTTAGCGACTAGAAAACATAGCCAAGTTGTCAGCAATGTACAGCGGTTGTGATGATTTCAACAAGGATGAAACACGTGTCACCGTCTTCATTGCGACCCGGGGTCATCCATTTATTTGGAGACTCCGTAATTTTAAAGTAACCAGCCAAGTAGTCGTTTCTACAAGGTTATGTATTTGTTTTCTTTTCTCTTTGTCATTTAGGAGTCTCTATGCCCAAGAATTTAAAACTCTTATTAATATATATATATATATATATATATATATATATATATATATATATATATATATATATATATATATATATTATATATATATATATATATATATATATATATATATATGTGCTGGAAATTACCTTATCTTTCATATTTTAAATGGACACCGGTATATTTTTACTAATTTAAATATAAAATACCATTTTGAATACAGTTTACATTACATTCAGGTTCATGGCACTTTAGATTAAAAAATAAAAATTAAAGAAGTATAGAGGTAAGTACCTGTAAGGCTGGAAATTTGTATGGTGATAAGTCATAGCATGATAAGTAGAAAAATCATCACCTGGCAGGTTTTAGCTGTGCACATCATCACCCTGTATATTTTTGAAATGTTAGAAAAATAATAAAAAATAAAAACTTTGAGCTGTGAGCTTAAATTTTTCAAAGATTTAGTTAATTTATAGCAAGGTTAAAAAAAAATGACCAGCGTTTTCGATGAGCACAAGTACCTGCCTGGCGAACTGAAAAGTGTGACTGATTTGAATATTCATATTTCCAAAACTAATGAAGTTTGATGTACCTAATGTGGTGTTTTCCTAAAGCTCTTTCAAGAATGTTTTTAACGGTGATACTGGTGATACTATATAGTGTGGAAAAAAGTTTTTTTTCTTTAATAAGGCACCTTATATATTATATTACCATTACGAAGATCTTCAAAAGAGCCTTAAGAAAATACCACATAAGGTACATCTAACTTTAATAGTTTTGGAAATACAGCCACCCAAATCAGCCACACTTTTCAGTTCGACTGGCAGTACTTGTAGCTCGTCAAATCGCCTGTTATTTTTTAAAACCTAACTTTAGACTTAAAAACTTGGAGATTTGGGGGGGAAGGAAAGACCTCCGCTGGCAGTTGGTTCCAGAGTCTAGAAACTCTAGGGATAAAAGAACGAACGAAATGGGAAGTTCGGGGCCTGTCCAATTGAACCGTATAGGGATGCATACGCGCGGCACCACGAGTTTCTCTGTTGGGAGCTGCAAGAGGAGGGATTGTACTGGATAATTCGTCGGAGCAGAAGCTATAAAAGTATCTATAGAAGAGCGATAGATCTCCCACAGCTCGACGATGGGCTAGAGAAGGAAGTCTTTGAGTAAGTAAAGGATCATTAATAAGACGAACATCCCTTCTTTCAATGACATCAAGAATGCTGAGGGTTGTAGGGAATTCCATTCCCCAGACATGAGAACAATATTCCATAGAGGGTCGAATTTGGGACACATACAAAGTGTACAAATTGGAAGGAGAAAAATACTTTTTGGCTCGGAAAAGAAATCTAAGCCTTTTTGAAGCCGCGGTGGCTATAGATACAATGTGCTTATGCCAGTCAAGGTTATTCCCAAATTCCCAATAAATAAACTTAATTCTAGATAAATTTTAAGGTTACAGCTCCAAGTTTTTTATTTTTTCATTATTTTTTAAATTTTCAAAAATATACAGGTTGATGATGTGAACGCCTGATGCCTACCACATGATGATTTTCGTACTTAGCATGCTTTGACTCATCACTTTACAAATTTCCAGCCTTACAGGTCTAAAGCAAATTGACACTCAGTTGTACTAGGAATGTCAACATTATTTGGACTCACTTTATCACCTCTATATTATAACCATAACTTTTCGGACACCCTGTCTAATAATTATTATATTTCAGGAATAAACTTAACGTTAGTTTATATTTATAAGGTTGCGACATATCCTCAACTTTTAGGCGGTTCGAGGTCGGGGACGCAAGGAAGGGCACTCCACGGAAAAAAGTTGGCAAGACTGGGTAAAATCAAAGCTGATAATCAATCCAGTGGCGTCTAGAATTTGCGAATTTCATTTTGCATTGTTTTGGAAGTGATATTTGTTGAAAAATGTTTTTATTTAAAGTAAAAGAATTAACAACTTAATTATAATTAAAAACTGTTGTGTAAACGGTTGTTCTACTAATACAATAAATTGTATATCTCCGGCACTGAACAACATGGCCCAAAATGGGAGATGTGACGTCATAACACGTCACAGCAATATGGCCGAATGTCGTGACCCTATATAGACCGACTTTGGAATAAACTAACAACCTAACTTATTAGGCAACCTAATATACTTCTTATAAGAGTATCGATTCAAATTTACATTCCTATATTTTTAAGTTTGAACAAGTTACTGAAACTGATGACCCATTTAAAAAGTTCATTCTGGGAAAGATTAAAGTTAAAGCCAACATAATGTTTCTGTAATAAAATCTGAAAGTGGTCGCACTCAATCTTAACAAGTCGATTAGTCACAATATTCTAACCCTTTTAAGGTCTAGCCACACATAACCGCACCGAACCCATACCGGACCGAGGTTAACAATGGTAGGAGAAAGTGAGGCAAATTGATTCGGAAAAATTCAAATTCAAAAATTTTTATGGCCTTAAAATTGTAAATACATTTTTAAGCTAAGTCTATTGCATTATGTATTAATTTTATACGAGTTGTATCAACAATTTAAAAAAATATTTTTATTTTTATTTTTGGGCAAACAACGAAGGCTAAAAACCTTAATACTAACGTACCGTAAGTGTCTTAAGCGAGGTAAGAAGAAGTTTGTTGACACGGGAATTAAATACTTAAAGATTTGGGGAAGGCAGGAAGGACCTTCGCGGGCCACATTCTAGAAACTCTAGGAATAAAAGAACGAAAAAAAGTGGGAAGTTCGAGGCCTGTTCAGTTGGACCGTATAGAGATGCATAGTGGAGGAACTATTCTGGACAATTCTTCAGAGCAGAAGCCATGGAAGTACCTATAAAGAAGCGATAAATCCCCACAGCCCGACGATGAGCAAGGAAGGGAAGCTTTCTGTAAGTGAAGGATCATTAATGAGACGAGCTCTTCTTTGGATGGAATCAAGAATGCTTAGGATTGTGGGGGACGCCATGCCCCAGATATAAGAACAATATTTCAAGGGGGTCGGATTATATAAGTGTTTAAATTAGAAGGGAAAAATTCGTTTTGGCTCGAAAGAGTAATTCAAGCTTTTTGAAGCTGCCGTGGCTATAGATACAATATGTTTATGCCAGTTAAGGTTACTTTCAAATGTGTCGCCCATAAGATTGAAGGTGTCTTTGCTCTGTAAAACTTGGCCGCTCATAAATAGAGGATGAGTATTTAATTAATTTTTTCGCGACACGAAACATGATTGTGTTGTGGATGCATTAAAATGGACGAGATCTTTGGCGCCCCAATCCAGTATTAAATTAAGATCCTGCGAAAGAGATATATGCATCGCCCTGCGTTTGTTTTCCAAATTAGGTTTATTGGTGGGTTTAGGAACCTGAAAACTAGAGTAAAGCTTACTATCGTCGGCGAAACTATGAATGAAATTACTTCTGGACGAGAGAAGGTCGTTGATGTGAAGAAGGAACAATGTTGGTGCCAGAACTGAGCCCTGAGGGACTCCAGCATTTACTTGGTGAAAGCTTGAAGAATGGCCGTCCACAATAACTGATATACGTCGATCAGATAGATAACTAGAGAGCCAAGTACAGAGTTTAGTTGAAAGACAATAGGAGGAAAGTTTATAAAGAAGTGCGGCATGCCAGACCTGGTCAAAAGCTTTGGATATATCAAGAGCAACGATCTGGGACTCACCTAGAAACTCAAGAGACTAATTCCAGCAGTGTGAAACGAAGGAAATAAGGTCTGCTGTGGATCTTTGTGGCGAAATCCATACTGCCTGTCATGCAAAATTTTGTGTATTTCCAAACACTTAAGAATTTGTGAATTAATTAGTTATTCATTTGTTACTTATTAGTTTTTTTTTACAGGTTTCTATTGTCATAAAAGGGGGTATAAAAGTTTAAATAAATTGATCTACAAATTTCTTGCTTCGTGGGGCTATTCGCATTAAGGTATTTAAATGAGTTAAGGATTTTTTTAAGTTTATTATTTTTTTATTTTGTATTTTTTTTTATTTAGCAAAAAATTAAATTTTGTTTTTATAAAAACAAATTAAAAAAAAATTAACAAATTAATAAATTTAAAAAAATGCTTACCTTTATTAAGTACCTAAATGTGAATAACTCCACGAAACAAAAAAATTATAGATCAAATATTTAAACTTTCTTACCGTCTTTTATGACAACCGAAACTTTGTATTAATAGTTTAAAAAAACTAAAAAACACGCTTTATATGCAACCGAACTAAAAATTGGAAAATAATTTTTCATTAAAAAAAATATTGTCATTTCATAGTAAAAAGCGTAGGGTGCATTTTACTATTTTTTCATAACTTTTCCATCATAGATATTGGCAAATATAATAATTATAACATTTAATATATTAAACACCCCACGCTTTTACTATGAAATGACAATATTTTTTAATGAAAAATTATTTTCTAATTTTAGTTCGGTTGCATATAAAAGCGTGTTTTTAGTTTTTTTAAACTATTAATTATTTTTCATTTTTAGTTTTTGCTACTCTTGACAAAATGGCGAAAACATTTTTAGTGAACAAGAGTAGCAAAGTTTGTAATGTTTCCAACAGATTGCAACCCACTAAAAAATTTCTTCTCCATTTAGTAGCAAAGTTTGAAATGTTGCCAACAGATGGCAACCCAGTCAAAGTTTGGAATGTTGCCAACAGATGGCAACCCACTAAAAATTTCTTCTCCATTGAGTGGCAAAGTTTGAAATATTGCCAACAGATGGCAACCCAGGTGTTGTTTTTATAATATAATGGAATTTTTTTTCCTGGCGATTAAAAACAAGATAACGGGATACTTTTTGCAGATTATTGCATTGTCATGGGTCATTAATAAGTGTGCAATGTTTCAAAGAAATCGAATAGCTGGACGTTGGTTAAAATTATTCTCAAAGATTCCGTTACATAGATAGCCAGATGGATAGTTACAACCCAAGTTAATAAAAGCGTGTTAAAAAAAAAACAATAACATACAAACTATTAACTTTTTAAAAAATGTTGATACTACTTTTATTATTGCCAAATCATATTCTTTTAAGTGTCTAGATGACACTCAAATTTTTGAAAAATTTTGAATTATTATTTAATTATCATGCAGATCGCGCATACCGAAACCGCATCGCGAAAGCCGATTTTCAACGTTAAACAAAAGTTATAAATATTTTAGCTAAAATTCCAAGAATAAGGATTTTTTTTACTAAAATTTTCCGCTTATATAATAGTTAAACTATCACTTATACTTTTTAAGATTAGGGCAAAATGCGGAAGACCATATTTTCTTAGTTTTTTTTTTAACTATTGTAGTTTATTTTTTTATTATTATTTTTTTTTTTGAAAGATGTCATTCTGGATTTTTCAATCGTTAACCATGTGTTTAAGCGACTTGTAACTATTTTTTGCAGAAAATTAACTTCTTTACCAGAATACACAGGGTAATTCAAAAATCAATCACGAAACTTAAGGAGGTGATTCTGCTTGACAAAATAAGGATAGTGCTTCATATAATTTTTTTCAAAATGTCATTCGTTTTCGAATTACAATCCGTCAAAGTTCAATTTTTATTTTAGTTTTTCGCCATATTGCATTTATTTTTAACCAATCCAGTTGATATTTGGTACACAAATCGAGCTTTGCAGATTCTAAAATTTTAAGATAAAAGTACTTTTTTAATTACCGCCAGAGGGCACTTTACCTAAAACTTAAAATTTATTTACATCATAACTTTTTTATTTTGACAGATAGCGCAAAGCGGGGTTCACCATTTAATAGACAATTAAGAACTTAAAAAAATAAGGTCCTCTTTATTAAAGTCATCATCATTCATCAAATTACCTACATACATACGGGGTGTCCTGTAACTCAAACGACAAACTTAACCAAACGATTCTACAACAAAAAGTTTTTTTAAATATTTAACACACAGTAGTACAAAAACTAAGATGTTTAGGACATATGTTTATATGAAGATTTTTCTTATTTTCTGTTGTAGAATAGCCTTGTAAAGTTTGTCGGTTGAGTTTTGGACACCCTGTATGTATGTAGGTAATTTAAGTGAAACTGATGAAATCTTTGATGTCTATTGGTGCCTAAACGGTGAGGTTTATCGACTTTAATAATGAGTACATTTTTTAAGTTTTTGATTGTCTATAAAATAGCGCCCCCAGCTTAACGATATCTGTTAAAATAAAAAAGTTATATTTTTTGTAGGGTAAAGACCCCTCTGGCGGTATTTAAAAAAATACTTTGGCAAAGCGTGTGCCAAATATCAACTGGATTGGTTAAAAAATAAATGCAATATGGCGAAAAACCAAAATAAAAATTGACCCTTGACGGCTTGTAACTCAAAAACGAATGACATTTAAAAAAAAATATATAAAGCTCTGCCCTTATTTTGTCACGTAGAATCACTTCCTTAAGTTTCGTGATCAATTTTTGAATCACCCTGTATAAGATTATAATGATTAAGTATTATTATATTTATAACAGTGGAATAATAGTGCTCTAGTAATGATATAAAAATGAAATATTTCAAGAAACGAGCAAAGAAGCTTTTCAGCGCTTCTTTTTTATCTAAATGAGATTTCCCTTGACACCTGCAAAAGTTTTTCCAGTTGGAAAATCTTATTATTTTAAATATATTTACTAACTCCAAATAACATCCAAGTAGTTTTAAAAGTATTCTTTATTGAACGAACAACAATACTTTTCCATTATGTGGGGAAAAATGCACAAATACGCCTGGGTAATAGGAAAAACTTTTACATCAAAATATATGTTTGGTTCGCGCATAAGGCATGTTTATAACATTGCTCGGAAAAACATTTTTAGAGATTTTCTGAATTTTCTCGGTTGGAATGTTAAAAGGACAATATATAAATATGAAAAATGGCTAGTTACTAGGGTTGCGTAAAACCAGTATATTTTTATTTTTGAAAGGTGTTATCTAAAAATATTTACCGGTCCCAATAGCCACGGTCCACGGTAGCTTTAAAAAAGCGCGGATTTTCTTTTGATTTAAGCATAAGAAATATTTCGTTCCCCTTTTAATATGTGGCAAATGGTCTGTCAATGGTAATCTAAAAAATAACTAACCAGAACTAGTCTTGACCCCCAATGTGACAGTTTTACATGACCGTCTGGTAATGCAAATGTTTCTATTTCCATATGCCTAAAAATTGCTTAGGCAAATAAAATCAAATTAAAATAAATAAAATCAAATTAAGTAAGTATTTTAAGGTGTTTCATTCAGAAAAAATATAAAAAGTTGCTTAGATGCTTCCCACGCCTCCACTTGTCCCACAATTTAAAATTAGTGTAGGTTTAGATTAAATTTTTATTTTAAAAAATATCACAGCCAAATTTTATTAAAATCAGTTAAGGCATATATAGGATATTATTAAAAACTTGATTTTCTTTTAAAAGTACTCTGTATCTTGGGAACAAATTATTTCCGGACCTATGTTTATATTTTTTTAATATAAAATTGACTCAGAACTATGCCTTTAAATTTCCTTACCGGAGTTAGGAAACACCCTGTATAAAAATATGTTTAAACGGTTAATTTGAAAAGAAATTATACGGTCGTAGAAAAAATACGGTACAAAACACATTCATAATAGTCCAGGAGGTAGCAACGTTACGAAAAATAGAATTTTAGCTTGGATGATTTTGTGATATGTTGTTTTTTCTTCTTTTCGGGTAGTTCCTCAGCTGTCTGGCTGGCGGTAGCGGTTGCGTTGCCGCAGAGCAGTCACTGATATGTCCAAAAATATAGACCTTGAACATATATTATTGTTTCAAGTTTAATCAAAATATACCCAACGGTTTAAAAGTTGAAAGAGGGACGAATCTGTAATTAGCAATAACAAAAGTGTCAATAAAAATAATTATGTTTGGTATACCTATCTAAAGCAGTGGCGGCTATTCAGGTGTAGTAAGTGAAGTGCCACTTCACCAAAAATAAATAATAAAACATGTTACTATTATTCAATTCATTTTTCTCATTTCTATTCCTTATTTGTAAAATTCGCCATGAAAAATCTAGCATATAAATTAACCGCTGGCGCGAGTCGCTTTCCTACTGTTTCGGCAACGCGACAAGTGTATTGCAAATATAAAACGAACCGAAGTATACACCTCATGCGGGGTTTTGTTTACGCTTTGACGCTCCATTGCCATGACAACGCTATACTTGCAGGTGGCCAGAATCGCGGGTGAGAGTATCAGGTGTAGTGCTTGGTAAATCGCAAGCCTTAAAAAGATAGTATAGGTTTTGGTCGTTTCGTTGGTTTTCACGTATTATTTCGATTGTTTCCATTTGAGTATTATTAACGACAGTGATTTTTCACAGGGAAAAATTAAAGGACAGTACAAGAGAACTTCTCTATGAAATATTAGATCATATTTTGGGTGAAAATGGAAGTAAGATTTAAAGATTGTTCCAAACTACAATTTCTTTGTCTTGCTGATACTGCAAAGTTTGGCCAGTATAACCAAACTTTTCCCACTGATTCTCAAAAATAAACTTGACCTAATATTTTCTGATGAAAGTTATAGAAATATTTCATTGCAGCAGTTGGTGAAACAAGTTGGCGCAAATAAAGACATTTTTATCGAGGCGTAAAAACTTCTTTCGCTAATTTTAACGATATCGTCGACAAGCGTGTCAGAGGAACGGAGTTTTCTTGTCTTAAACGTTTAAAAACTTTCTTTAGAAACACTATATCCCAAGATAGACTTTAATCTTTGACCAATATTTCAATTCAAAAGGAGGTTCTACAAGAACTGATAAAAACTTAACCATTTTATGAATATATAACTGATAAATTTGCTGCATTAAAAGATAGAAGGATTGATTTGGTGTATAAAATTTAGGCAATTTTAGATATTAAGACTTTTTACTTAGACTTTTGATAGTTAGGTATTTTCAATTTTGCGAAAATGGTGAATGCGCTTTTTTCTCTTCCTGCACTACACCTGTTTTTAGACCCGCAAGCAGCCACTGATCTAAAGCCAAGAAATTTTAAACTAGTTTTCTTAAAATGTTTTTAAAACCTTGGATTATTATCTGTACAGGTAGGATGCGAACTTATAAACGCAACCACTACCGCCAGCCAGACAGCCAAGGATCTACTCAGAAGAAGAAGGAAAATAATATATTAAAAAATCAGCTAACATAAAATTCTTTTTCGAAAACGTTGCGACCTCCTATACTATCAAACTTCATATTTTTTTAAAAAGTATAACTTTAAAAATTGGAAATACTTGATTTAAAATGTCAATAAGGTTGTGTCAAACAATTAAACTTTGATCTCTTAAAATGATAGCAGCATCAAATGGCACGTATTTTAGACGTGATATGTTGGAAAATGCATTGGAAATGCACTCGCCTCGACTGGGAAACCTCTGTACCGGAAAACCGGATTTATTATTTTGTAGCCTTGACAAATCGGTTTGAAAATGGTTTCTCTTTATGGAATTGATGTTTTAAAGTTTTAATAAAAATATTGTTTCTTTGGTGGTTGCAAAGAATTTATTAGGAAAAATAATTAATTAAAATATTTCTTGTTTTTTTTTTTTGAATTCGTCATGAAATGTACTTAAAATATACACCGTGACACAGTAGTTGTGTAGGTGGCAAACTTAGTTTTTAATAGACATCAATAAGTTTTACAATATATTAAAAGCATGAAGTGGCATATGTTTTTTATTATCACAACCTTGGAATTTTTGGTTTTATTAAAAAAACAAAAACCTTTCTTATTTAAAATAAAAGTTATTACTTCTATTTATATATTTAAATTCTTTAAAAATCAAATTTCAATAATCGTAGGGGAGCCCACGATGCTAAGTGGGGATAAGCTTAAGCGTCATAGAGATCTATTGGGTTGCAAAGCTTAGATAATAAGAAGAAAAAAATGTTGCAAAAAAATTCTATTTCGGTTTGTGGAAATTGTTCAGGTCATATCGTATTATATGTTTAATGTTATACCTAAATTATTTTCTTCAAAATTAAAAAAAGCTACGCTGTTAACCTGACGTTATTGTTTGTAGCCCTCTGTTTTGTTTATGTCCATAGATAACCTACATTTAGATCCGCAGTGGTTAGAAGCATTTTTCGGTTACGACCGCGCGCAGTGGGTGGACGAACATGCGCACTTAAAAGCCGTGGCAAAATACAAACACCGGCACCCCGTACACTTCGTCCTTGGTCTGACCGTAACGCTCATTAGCTACCGTACTTCGAACAGACGGCGTCCTGGCCGTCAACAAATTATTTCTTATATTGCGAATAGTTTGTTTGGGTACGGGTGCGTTTACCCTCAACTGGCTTGCGCACAAACCGGTTTTTTCGCCCATGAAATGTAACTTTTGTTTCGCGCAGGTTATAACATTAGCAATCCATCGAGATCAGTGTTTATGTCACTCTAAAATTGTCAAATTAGTGGAATATACACTGTTAAGCATGTAATTAACTCACCCTATCTTAATCTGACGCCGCTCGAAAATTTCTCGTAGATATATTTTTGTTTTTTGTGATGGCCCTGTATACGAAACTCATATTTGGTCATACTTACCCGGGTACAAGCTATCCAACGGTATATTTAGCTGCCGCGCTGTAGTAAATTCCGAAATCTCCTCTTGGGCTTCCTTGCCATAATATGTGACATACACGAGATGTTTCTTACAGTCATTAAATTTTCTTTTTTGCAAAGTAACCTATTGTTTTTTACTTTTACAAAAAGTGATGTATTTTATTTTATTTATTAAATTACTTACATTTCGTAATTTTAGTTTTTATTGACAAAAATAAAAATATTTAAAACATATTAACAGAAATCGCCCCTATTTTATTTAATATTTTAATGTCACAATAAAATATCCATCTAATGACATAGCACAACATTTGTTTTATATTTTGGGTGGCTCCATAGATTATTTATTTAAAAACTTCGTAATTTAAATGTCATAAATAAAGGGTGTGTGGTCGCCATTTGTATTTTGCGCTGTTTTAGAGGAATAGTTTTAAGTGTGAAATTAAAAAATTAAATAAATTTGGAAGTGATTTTATTAAAAATGTTTGGAAAAAATCTATTTTTCTCTCAATTACCTTAAGACTAAAAATTAAAAAAAAAACTTAAGAAAATAAAATATGTTACTCTTTAAAAAGTAAAATGGGCCTTTTTTATTTTTATATTCTACTTAGCAGAAACCAATTTTTATATTAGAAATAAGGATGGTACTTAATTTAGAAGTATTTTATTCGTGATCCCTATTTTAAAAAGATATACAGTGTCTGATATATTTCAAAAAATGTAGAAAAAAGTTGCACCTGCTTTTAAAATAAGAAAGTTGGTGGTACTTTCGGTTAAACGAAAGTGATTTTGGGAGTTATAATAATAAAAAAATACAATCTATGATTTTAGTGTACTATAAAATTTTAATCCGTTTTTTTTAAACTTTGAAGACAACAACATTCTGAAACACACGGTATACCGGTTAATACATCCCCATGCTGGCCATTAAAAAGCAGCTGTAAATTTTGATACCTTCAAATATTGGCTCCCCGTTGATTTTGCAACAAAACTGTAAAAGAAAAACAAATTTTTGTAATTTTCTGATAAGCCAATTATATATTTATAATAGTCTTGCTGTAAAATCGTTGCATATCTGATTCAAACCGTAATAAATTTATCAGTAATAAATAAATAATAATTAAAAAATTTAAAAATTAAGACGCTAATTAAAAAATTTAGAATTTTATTCACTACTGGGGAATTCATTAAGGTACCTTGTTGTATCAGGTATATCGGTTGAGCGCATAACGGACGTGAGGTGGGTTCCGAATCCTACTGAGGCCAAATACTTATTTATAAGTTGTTCGGAAATTTAGTGGTTAGCTCAACACCAGACGAACAAAGTGCAAAATGTATCGACGCTGAAGGCCACCAAAGGACCAGGGCGCCGGAACACACTTTGCCGTGTCCTGCGCAACCGTAGACATGCGGACCCCACTCAGTTGGTAGGTTCAGTAGTGCCCCCTGGGTGGGGACGAGGTCTTTTATCAAAATTTTCATCAATTCCAATCAAATTACCTACATACATACAGGGTACATACAGAACAAAACCCCGTTGTTCAAAAACTAAGACGTTAGGACATATGTTTATATAAAGTTTTTTTCTTATTTTTTGTTGTAGAATCGTTTGATTAAGTTTGTCGGTTATGTTACTGGACACCATATATGTATGTAGGTAATTTGATTGAAATTGATAAATTTCTTGATGTCTATTGGTGCCTAAAAACGGTGAGGTTTATCGACTTTAATAAAGAGTACCCTATAAAGTTTTTGATTGTCTATAAAATGGCGCCCCCAGCTTTGCGATATCTGTCAAAATAAAAAAGTTATGATGTAAATAAATTTTAGGTTTTAGGTAAAGTGTCCTCTGGCGGTATTTAAAAAAGTACTTTTGTCTTAAAATTTTAGAATCTGCAAAGCTCGATTTGTGTGCCAAATATCAACTGGATTGGTTAAAAAATAAATGCAATATGGCGAAAAAACCAAAATTAAAATTGAACTTTGACGGCTTGTAACTCGAAAACGAATGACATCTTGAAAAAAATTATATGAAGCTCTACCCTATTTTGTCAAGTAGAATCACCCCTTAAGTTTCGTGATCGATTTTTGAGTCATCCTGTATTATAAATACATTTAATATTTACAAAATAATTGGGCATAATGTACATACACATAGTTTAAAATTTATTCAATAACAAAAAGTTAAATATTTATTATTATCCTAACAAAAACAAAACAAAAACCTATTATAATTATTTAATATTATTTTTGATTTTGTTATGTATAATTAGTTAAATTAAATGCATTAATTCATTGGATAAATATGTAAAATATTTAAATATAAATTAACATGTTTATAACAAACACATTTATAGTTTATTTAAAATAGGGAACAGAAAAATGGAGCGTTTTTAAATACAGAGGGTTAACAGATTATTGTTTAAAATAATTATATCTATAAGGGCAAATTCTATATCTAAAAATGTAAAAATTTACATAAAAACACATTTTTTTAATGTTAATTTGTTGCTTTATTTAAATAACCACCTGATTTCTTTTTGCTGTTATGCTGTTAAGCTTTGCAATAGTAGAAGAGCTAGGGAACCTTTCGAGTAACATTGGGCCTGTAAGGCTAGAAATTTGTATGGAGATAAGTCATAGCAGGCTTAGCACGACAATTATCACCTGGAAAGCATCAGCTCTACACATCACCACCCTGTATATTTTTAAAGTTTAAAAAATAATAAAAGGTTTGAAAAAATTAACAGCTTTTCGATGAGCACAAGTATCTGCCAGGCGCACTGAAAGGTGTGGCTAATTTGGATGGCAATATTTCCACAACAAATAGAGTTAGATGTACCTGGTATGTGGTATTTTCATAAAGCTCTTTTAAAGATCTTTTTAATGCTAATATATTATACATAGTGCCTTAAAAGAAAAAAAATACCCTGTATATTATCACCGGTATCACCCTTAAAAATACTTTTAAAAGAGCTTTAAGAAAACACCACATTAGGTATATCCAAATTTATTAGTTTTGGAAACATGGCCATCCAAATCAGCCACACAGTTCGCCTGGCAGGTAAAAGTAAATTCATACTTATACCGTTCTGACTTAAGGACTTCGATTATATTGCCTCCAATAAATCTTCCTACCGGCCGGCAGACTCCGTCCAGCTGCAGGCAGGGCCGGAGTGGACTTTTTACTTTTACATTGAGAAGCAATTGAAATATTGATAGATGGATATAAATTGTCTAAAAATATGTAAAAATTTGCAAACAGGTATGTAGTTAGTATTTAGAAACATTATTTTGGGTACTAGGTAACTTTTATTACAATTTGAATTTTTAAGGAAATAATATGAATAATATGGGTACCTACCTAATTAAGTAAAGGTATAATGAAAACTACTTGGCCTTTTGTGTAATTTGATAAATAGGTACAGGTAGGTACCTTAAAAATAAATTTCGGTAGGCAAAAATCAATTGTAATAAAAATAAAGGTAAACCCAATATATATTAATTACCTATACCTACCTGAATGTTTTAAAAAGAAGTTTGGGTATATATATGCCCTTAGAACAGTAAATGGCTTAGTATTTTCCAAAATGTGGCGAACGTGGAGTGAATCAAGTCAAGAGAAAAAAGATGCGATTCTGGTGCTGCCACAAAACTTGATGTAAGTGATAAAGACCTATTTCGACGAAAAATCTATAAAATGTATGAAGTGTGAAATGTAAAACGCTATTAGAAAGTCGTCAGTTAGTCACGTGATGACAATGTTTAAAAAATAAATTATAGTATCCCTAGGTATATTTTATAAACAATATTTTTGTTCCTATTAATAATAAAATATGTGATTATCAATGTGTTTTTAATTTTTCCTATAAAAAAGTAAATTCCACCCTGTTCCGTTCAAATTTTATAGCAGGTAACACCTGGCTAAAGCGCCGGCCGACAATAGGGGACAAAAGGGTCGTTTATTGGCCTCAAGAAGTGAGAACGGAATAAGTATGAATGTACTTGTGCTCATCAAAAACGCCTGTCAATTCTTTTTTAACCTTACTGTAAATAAACTTACTCCTAGAAAAATTTCAAGCTTACAGCTTCCAGTTTTTTTTATTTTTTTAACTGTCACAAATTTACAGTGTGATGTGCAGGGCTGATGCTTGCCAGGTGATGGTTGTCGTACCAAGCATGCTATAATCATCACTATACAAATTGCTAGCCTTACAGGCTCAACGTTACTTGAAGGGTTCACTAGCTCTGGGACTACAACAAAAAAGAGTAAAAAAATACAAATTTTCAATATAAACTCATATGACATATTAAAAAACATAATAAGTAAAAAATAAAGGTACATTATTTGTTTTTTTTTGTTCAGTCTGGTCTTCATGGTCTCACTGGAAACTTGGAATTTCAAGAAGGCAAACGAACAAACTTTAAGGTGGATCTTCTGAAATTAAAAAAGGAAGAAATTCTTAAAGTAGGAACTTGGACTCCAGCTGATGGAATTAATATAACTGATCCGAATGCATTTTATGACCAACATGCACCGAATATTACTTTGGTAGTAATGACAAGGAGGTAAGCAAAAATCTTTAATCTACGACTGTGTTATAAGAGAAGCTTAGCTTTCTTAGGATAAAAAGTTTAATTTCAAACGCGTTTTACTTATTTTATTGGTTTTAAATTGATTCAATAAATTTGTATAATTACTTTAAAATCTGCAAGAGTAATCTTTAAAACTATTATTATGCCAGTTTATTACTTTTTTGTTTCCTTGTTTTTTTTTTAAATTAAAAGTCATAGTGCATCGGTCTGTGGACAAAAGCCAAACTTTTATATTTTTAGTATAAGTCTATTTTTTTTGTAAAAATAAAAGTAAATTAATCAAATTATTATATTCTAAAATCATAAAAAAGTAAAGACAAATTGCAGGTAGTATATTATGAGTTTTATATGTTGTCATCTTACCTAAATTACAAATATCTCCTCTTAAACAGTTCTTTATGATAAAGGCGACAAATACTGGTATATTTCTTAATAAATACGTCTTCCAGTAGTGCGAACGTTTTCTAGAGAACTACAAAGCTTTCTCGGGTTCGGCGACTGGAGGAGTTGTACGGGTGTTTTGTGCCCTTGAAGATAGATTGACGCTAAATTGATGGCATATTTCTTCTAGAGCTAAGCGATGTGAGTAATGATTCCTGTGTGTTCACTAAGCGATGTGAGTAATGATTCCTATAACCCTATGTGTTCACGTTTGGTGTAATGCACATGGTGTTTTTATACTGCCGAGGACGGATGCGCTCGCCGGCAGTCTGTAGTGACAGTGGCCGATTATGCGCAATTCCAGTAGCAGCTCCTGGTTTGACAGCTACAATTTGTGAATTTTCTTTGCCTTGAATTATACTTTTGCAAGAAATTTCTAGGAGTTTCGAGTTCAATTATCCAAATTTTCCACGGCAAAAGCCTGTAAAGCTTATCGATCATATGACCGGAAGGGTAGAGCTGGCGAAGTGATTTTGCAGTTATCAATCACATTCCAAAACTGTAGTTCCTAAAGACATTTTAAACTTGAAATATAATCCTTTAAAGTCGTGGCTATTCAAGTCTAGTAAGTGAAGTGCGACTTCACCAAAAATAAATAATAAAACATAAAAAAACATATAACTATTATTCAATTTATTTTTCGCATTTCTATTCCTTATTTGTAAAATTCACCATGAAAAATCTAGCTTATAAATTAACCGTTGGCGCGAGTCGCTTTCCTCCTCTTTCGGCAACGGCAAGTATATTGCAAATATAAAACGGACCGAAGTATACACCTCATGCGGGGTTTTGTTTACGCTTTGATGCTCCGTTGCCATGACAACGCTATACTTGTCGGCGGCCAGAATCGCGGGTGGAAGTATCAGGTATATTGCTTGGTAGATCGCTGGCCTTAAAAAGATAGTATAGGTTTTGGTCGTTTCGTTGGCTTCCACGTATTACTTCGATTGTTTCCGTTTGAGTATTATAAGCGACAGTGATTTTTCACAAAAAGAAATTAAAGGACACTACAAAGCACTTCTCTATGAAATATTAGATCATATTTTGATGGAAATGGAACCTCTAAGATTCGAAGATTGTTACAAACTACGATTTCTTTGTCTTGCTGATACTGCAAAGTTTGGCCAGTATAACCAAATTTTTCCCACTAATTCTTTTCAAAATTTATTGGGGATATATGCCGAATCATTTCCAAAAAATTAGCGGCTCAAAAATAAACTTGACCTAATATTTGCTGTTGAAAGTTATAGAAATATTTCATTGCAGCAGTTAGTAAAACAAGTTGGCGCAAATAAAGACATTTTTACCGAGGCGCATAAACTTTTTTCGCTAATTTTAACGATATCGTCGACAAGCGTGTCAGTGGAAAGGAGTTTTATTGTCCAAAGCGTTTAAAAACTTTCTTAAAAAACACTATATTCCAAGATAGACTTTTATCTTTAGCCAATATTTCAATTCAAAAGGAGCTTCTACAGGAACTGATAAAAACTTAACCATTTTATGAATATATAATTGATAAATTTGCTGCATTAAAAGATAGAAAGATTGATTTGGTGTATAAAATTTAAGTCAGTTTAGATATTAAGACTTTTACTTAGACTTTTGATAGTTGAGTATTTTCAATGTTGCTAAAATGGTGAATGCGCTTTTTTTCCCTTCCTGCACTACACCTGTTTTTAGACCCGCGAGCCACCACTGATCCTTAACAAAAATTATTATTTTTAAAAATGTTACTTTTAGTAAAACAAAAGCATCTTTTAATCGCTTTTAAATTTAACATTAGAAAATTTCTCTGCAAATTAGAATTATTGTTTTAATCAAAACTTAGCCGTCTAAAAGTTTTAAAATCTAAAAAATGTATTTATAAAAAAATTGAAAAAATGTAATTTTAAAGTTTTGATTGGGTTTGGAAGTAGATAAAGGTTGCGTCTAAAAGTAAAAAAAATCACCTAATATTAAATTTCTTTCAAATGCAATAAAATACAACTTTTTGGCCAAAATGCGACACTTTATAACATTTTTATTAGACTGGGCCAATAACCTCGACATTTTATTTTTTAAATATTAGCCCAACCCAATACGTCGCCTGGGGTGCGTAACTCGGATGGGGTATTAGACACTTTAAACTCAATTTAAAAAATAAATAAAAAAATAATACATTTTGCACTAAATAAAATTACAATTTTACCAGTATAATACTATCAACATTTCCCTTTCTTCCCTTAAACTATTCGGACAATGGGAACACCCAGTATTTTTTCGAAGTCAGGATTCTGCTACCCCCTTCTTGAAATTGTGTTCTCTTTAAATATTAAATTTTCCAGTGTTTGTTTTGCATTTCTACGCGACCCAGTTTGTTTAATATTTTTATTTTATTATTATAAGAGTAACCTAGAAAATTGTTTAATTTATATTTTTAAAACTTTGACACCTCAGGTATATCTTTATTTAGCAAAATTCCCAATGTTAAGTAACCTAATTAAAATGTATACTTACTTAAAATTCCCAAAAATGTATATTTTTAAAATTCCCGAAATATATACTTTTTATACTAGGTGTTCACAATATATTCAACTTTAGCGTCGAATAACTTTTAAAGGAGTAAATTTATTAAAAATGTCAGGAGAAAAAAGGGGTAAATTGGCCAAAAATTGGGAGTATGTGTTATTTTTTTAATTAGGATACCACAACAAGGCGTACACAAAAAAAATTGTCTCTTTTTTATTAATGTTTTTTAAAGTATTTAGACTTAAACTTAGTGGCGTAGCTAAAGGTGCCGGGGCCCGGAGCGGAAAGTAAAGTTGAGGCCCATACTTTCAATAAATAAATTTTTATTGCAAGAAAAAATTGAAAGCAAAAAAACGGTTCTTACTTTTAAACAGGGCTCCTCTTTCCGTATAACATATTATACGTAGCTTGGGACCCACCTCTATTTTCTTGTTAAAAAATACTTAACGAGGAAAAAAACTCACTTCCAAAACGAGGCCTTTCTTCCACTATAACATAATAACTTAGGTCGGGCATGTTCTCTCTTTACATTTTCTTTACCGAAAAAAGTTCGTTGCCTCTTTTTTTCTCTTTTCACTTTTAAACAAACACAAAATTTAACTAAAACCCCTCTTTGGAGGCCCCTTCTACCCGGAGGAACGTCCTCCTCCTTGCTACGCTAGGGTAGTTGACTGTTGTTTTGTAAAAAAAAACTTTTTGAGTTTAATAAACATTTAGTAACGACTTTTTAGGGCACTTGACGATGTATTTTCTTTTTACCTTAAAATCGGTTAATATTAACTCTCCCAAAGTTGTTAAAATTTATTAACCAAACTAAAATATATTGCTCTCTCATGTATACCTAACAACGGTGGCATTTGCAAAAGACACACAGAATTTTGTATCTATAAGACTTTTGAAACTAGCGGTAAAGTTTTAGTTGCAATTCATTTCGTGGAAGAACATTTTCACAGGGATCAATTTTGATTAAGTTTGTGTTTAAGTTGCCAATGAAAGCTCAAACTGTTTTAAAATTTGAAGCAAAAGTATTTCGTATTGGAATTTTGAATTTAAGTTTATGGGTTTTGATTTATGTAAAGTAATAATTAAAGTATATATTCAAATATTAGTTTGTTATTTCTAATTTTATTTGAATAGGTTTATTTCAACATATTTTTGTTTAATTGTTTTCGTTTTCAAACGGTTTTACTAAACTTAATTATTATTAAATTAACCCCCTTTCTGACGACCGATCGATCTAAAATTTGGTCATACTCTTAATTTTGATGAGAATTCATTTTTACGACTGCAAATCCAAGAAGGCTGCCGATACAAAATGGCGGATTATATATTACTTCACTACAACCTCAATATGGGTATTAAATGAAAGGGCTTGATTTGTGAAATAGAGCTTACTATAAAAAAATTAAAATTCAGGATGGCCGCCGCCCCAAAATGGCTGAATGCATTTTTTTTCACAACTTCCTTAATATGGGTATTAAATGAAAGGGTTGGGTTAGTATAATAGAGCATACTATATAAAAAAATCAAGATAGCCACCACCACAAAATATCGAGTTACATATTTTTCACAACTACTTCACTATAAAATCGTTGGTTAATTCGGGTTAGTTATAGTAATTCCTTAAACTCCTCCTAGTCCAGAAAACCGACAGGCCAGCATTGAAGCAAGAAACTACTACAATCAAACAATTTCTGAAGCCAAAGACTCCTTCGACAATCGTATTGAAAACAAAGTTCTTTCTTGCTCAAATCAGCAAATCTTTCTGGTCCTTTGCGAAAAACATAAGTAGGAATTTTTGTACCAGTTCTTTTCCACCACTAACTTTGGAAAATAAAATTATTTCTACCGCTAAAGGAAAGGCAGAACTATTTGCTAAACAATTTGCTGCCAATTCAACCCTTGACCCTCCCGTAAATCATCCAATTCTAGCGGTTACCCCAGTTCCTCATAAAATGCCCGATATTATTTTTAAGGTGAAACACATTAAGCGTATCCTTTCTTCCCTTAACACCAAGAAATCGTTAGGGCTGGATGGCATACAAGCAATCGTTTTAAAAAATGTGCCCCAGAACTTGAACCAATCTTAACTCGGCTCTTTCGAATTTCTTACGACATAGGTATCTTTTCGGTGAGCTGGAAAGCTGCACGTGTTCAACCTATTCCCAAGAAAGGATCTAAATCTTTTTTATTTAACTATATATCAATTTAAATTTTTTCAATTCTTTGTAAAGTAATAGAAAAATTAATTAATTCACAAATTCTTAAGTACTTAGAAAAACATAAAATTTTGCATTACAGGCAATATGGATTTCGCCACAAAAGATCTATAGCAGATCTTCCTTCCCTTGTACCACACTGCTGGAATAAGTCTCTTGAGTTTCTAGGTGATTCCCAGATCGTTGCTCTTGATATATCCAAAGCTTTTTACCAAGTCTGGCATGCCGCACTTCTTAATAAACTTCCCACCCATGGTCTATCAACTAAACTCTGTACTTGGCTCTCCAGTTATCTATCTGATCGACGTATATCAGTTATTGTGGACGGCCATTCTTCAAGCTTTCACCAAGTAAATGCTGGAGTGCCTCAGGGCTCAGTTCTGGCACCAACATTGTTTCTTCTTCACATCAACGACCTTCTCTCGTCCACAACTAATTCCATTCCAAGTTTCGCCGACGATAGTACCCTTCACTCCAGTTTTCAGGTTCCTAAACCCATCACTAAACCTGACTTGGAAAACAAACACAGAGCGATGCAGATATCTCTTTCGCAGGATCTTAATTTAATATTGGATTGGGACGCCAAAAATCTCGTCCATTTTAATGCATCCAAAACACAATCATGTTTCTTGTCGCGAAAAGAGTCATCAAATACTCATCCTCTACTTATGAGCGGTCAACATTTACAGAGCAAAGACACCTTCAATCTTGTGGGCGTCACATTTGAAAGTAACCTTAACTGGAATAAACACATTGTATCTATAGCCACGGCAGTTTCAAAAAAGCTTGGATTTCTCTTTCGAGCCAAAAAGTATTTTTCCTCTTCTAATTTATACACTTTATATGTGTCCCAAATCCGACCCTCCTCGGAATATTGTTCTCATATCTGGGACATGGCGTTCCCCACAACCCTAAGCATTCTTGATACTATTTAAAGAAGAGCTATTCGTCTCATTAATGATCCTTCACTTACAGAAAGGCTTCCCTCTCTTGCCCATCGTCGGACTGTGGGGGATTTATCGCATTTTTATAAGTACTTCCATGGCTTCTGAACTTTCCACCTTGTTCATTCTTTTATCCCTAGAGTTTCTAGAATGTGGAACCTGCTGCCCGCGGAGCACTTTCCTTCCCCTCAAATCTTTAAGTATTTAAGTCCCGTGTCAACAAACTCCCTCTTACCTCGCTTAAGAAACCCACGGTACGTTAGTATTTAGGCTTTTAGCCTTCGTGGTTTCTCCAAAGATAAAAAATGAACTTATAACGACAAACAAGCACAGCTGCAGTTGGCTTCCCAATATCTATAACTGATATCTATAACCAAAACACAACCACAACTATACTACAGTCTGAAGTATAAAAAGGCTAGGCTAGCTAAGAATATTTTTTTATCTTAATTATTCTTTGGTTAACGAATACGCTTTCAATAAACAGACTACAATGTCACAAGACTCTACAAAAGGCGAGTGAGTTGTTGTTTGCTTAACAAAAAAACATTAAAAGGATCTAAAAGAAATTAAAAGACGACATGAAGAAAGTAATAAGGATATTGACAATAATAATTATTACTAAAATGATATTAGAAGGGAATCTGAAGAACAAGAAAAGAAAAAAGTGGAGGCAGTTGAAATAGTGTATGAACCAACTAAAAATAAATCGTGATGATGAAGTGCCTTTAGCACATCTACAAAAAGTGATTTATGGAAGCAGAGGTTACAGATGGCACTCTAAACTTTTAAAAATGATTTTGCATTGTCCTAGACCTAAAGGGACAAAAGCTGAATAGTATATATTTACACTTATACAGCAAGTGTGGAAAATGACTCACCGCCACACGAGTGGGAATATTGTAGCACGAGGCGTTAGCCGAGTGCGACAAAACCCCGCGACGAGTGTAAGCGAAAGCCGCTCTTCACACGTGAGTACTGTACACTCATTTTTCCTACGACCACAAATTATTCACCAAAAAATAAATAAATTAAAGTTTGTCTGTTCAGAAAAATAAAAAACAATTGAGAACTTTGCAACACTAGTGGTGATATTTACTTTGCAACACTAGTGTGATATATACTTTCTCCTCACTGCTATATTATACTGTTTTGACAATATCTTTACATCGAAAATCACCTACCTAGAAGCATTATCATAACTTTTATCATTTTGGAATTTAAAAGGCCCCTCACTTAATAAAAATTGTATGGTTTTGTTAGGTAATAACGCTAATAGTTTAATACGGTTTTCTGCTATTATAAGTGTTTTTTAAATAATTATCGATTCTACATATTTTAGACACTCTTCTAAATAAAACGTAAGTGGTGCATATCCAAAATATTCCGTTTTTTAAAAATATCAGTAAATAAACTTACGGGACCGGGGAGTGAAAAGGGGTGCTGGGTGGGGTAAAATTGGTAAAACGAGTTAATGAAACTGAACATCACATATAAAAATTAAGCTAAAATAACAGTTTTTCCTCATATTTTTAAGAAAAATATAAAAAATATGAAAATTGTAAATGCATAACCTAAAGTCCTAAAAGTAAGGAAAACGACTACCAAACGTCAGTTACCATGCAAAATATGGAAAGCATTTGGCAACGTCGGAAGGGTCTGATTCTATTTATGAATGGATAAAAAGAAAGTGGATTCATAAAGTGTGTATTAGCCTTAGGTTTAATTAGGATTAAAAAAGATTTAACTAGTTGTTTGAGTACACGAAGAAAGAGAGGAAGGAATTTGATCTATAGGCTTTTTTTTCTCTGGCGCTTTAGGTCGAACGGTCAAGCGGCAAGGCTGCCTCTATAAAGTACGTGCTCAAAGGTAGAAGGAGATTTTTAATTTGATCTACTTACCTGACAACACTGTGCCAGTCAGTGAAAGTTGTTTTTGTGGTTATGTCTATTTTTGTTTATGTTTTTATTTTTTCGTAAATTTTAATAAATATAAAATAAGATGATTTTCGCTAATTTGGGTCTCTACCGTTTAAGGTAAATAAAAAGTTTTTTTTACTGTCACTACAATAAATATGTCACTTGCAAAACCAATAGCAGTTTTTAGAATGACATCATAATATGTATCACACCAGTGTTGTAAAGTACTTTGCAACACTAGTGCTGTAAAGTACTTGTAAACACTAGTGTGATATAACGCATTTTCTATGCATGAAATCAGTGTGCTATTTGCTATTTTCACAAGATCAGATCCTAGATTAAATAACGTCTTTTCATAGACCACAAATGATGCTAATAATAAAGTGTCTTTTGAAATAAAATATTTCTTAAAAATAAACTAAAAATAAATTAAAACTGTCGCAAATCTCGTTTTTTTATTTTCGAAACGACCCTGAAACTTCCAAAAGGGATTATTGCCAAGCTTAAAAATTTGCACGTTGCTTAAATTTAATCAGCCATGTATCTGCTACCGTCTCACAGATCCTACTTTTACCACTTTTATTTGTAAGACCCTGTATATATTTTTTTTATTGTATATTTTATACTTTTCAAATAATTAAAACACATAAAAGCTCTTTTTAAAGTTAATAATAATGTTGTATTTAACAAGAATACTTAAAGTATTAAGCAAAAAGCACTCAAATCTTACTTTGAAAATTTAAAAGTTTCAATTAAAATTTATTTTTAAAACAAAAAACATTTAAAAAGTTGATAGTCAAAAATACCTATTTAAATATTACATGGTCTACATCTGGCAGTTCCCCAACATGCTCCATATCTGACGTACTATCACTCTACGAGTCATGCAGCGAGTTCACTTGAGCATGAGCCGGGACAATACTGGGTTCAACAGCTGTATCTCAGACATGTCAAAGATCACCATTTTGTTTCTCACTTAATACATAGCTCGATCAATTTTTTCCAGTTTTCTGGGATATGTAGTTTGAGATTACAGTGGCTAGTTTGATACAGTAAGTATTTGCCATATCACCTCAAGCCTACACGTTGGTGGAATTATTTCGGCCACTTCCTTTTTCTGTGCTTGGAATTGGTAATTGTCTCGTCTGCCCCGTCAACGCGCTTGAATCACTCGTCAACACGTGGATTAGAGCTCTCTGGATCATTTCTACCGCAGGCGGACTCATATCAGGCTAGACAGGCACGGTATCGGGGGAGTTGATGGCGGCGGATGCGTTTGCCGAGCGAGATTGATAAGGTTTGCCATTAGGCGCCATGGCTGTCTGGTGACATCAAAGACAGCCATTATTCGTAATGACGAATGTAAATACCGCGTGTCGAAAAGAGTAGCTTAGACGCGCTTTCCGTTTCTGAAATTTCCAGATCATTTGGGTCGGGTCATTAGTAAGGGAGTTCTGACTTTTTTAAACACATATTTATCCGAGATGAACAGCTGCTGTTCTCTAAGACATTGTTGTACGTGATGCGGAACTTTCTAAGAACGCTCGCATGTCGTTAGCACGGCCGTCACTACACGATTAGTAATTTTTTGAAAGCACAAAGTTTAGCTTCATATTTTATAGTAGACTTTATGCTTCGCTGGCTCAGTCAAGGTCGCACCGAATCACGTTTTTTAACACCCGTTTTTCAGTTAAATGACATGCGCGTTTCGCGGAGAAGTTAATGTCTACAATACGTGGTTACAAGTGTTACATGCAATTTTATCTTTTACTGGTTAGTTGAAAAATGCTTAAATTTTGATTTTGGGTGGAACTTATTGTGCTCTCTCAATAAATCCTAATAGCATTTTTTCTAAAATAATTAGGGGAGCCAATATTTGACTACTTCAAAATTTACATGGGATTCCCTATGTCCCACTCGACGGAGCAACACCCGGTATGAAAGCGGCGCTTTAGCCCAGTCTGTCAATGTCAAATATTTAGGGTGTCGGACCGGGCAAACGCGTCACTTTTTTGTCGAACAAGTTTACCACAATGTTTAACATGCAATTTTTAATTGAAGATATGTTCTGTAGTTCGGCGGATGCATTTAATGGATGGTTATTAGTTGGGTACACGCCAAAAAATTAAATTAAAAGTACCAAAAAAACAAAAAAAAATTAAAACAAGTAAAAGATACTAAGATCGACGTTTCGGTGGCAAATCTGCCACCGTTGTCAAGATAAATTGAATACAAATAATAAAAATAAACTATTAACTATTATTAGGTTTTTAAATTTTAAATTTTTATCTTTTTTAGGAGATTCTGAAATCTCTTTGATATTAAATGTCAAATATGTTTGTTTGGTTATAGTGTCATAGTGACATAGATAACTGGTTGCTGGTGTATTTATTGTTTATATTACAAAAAGGTGAATAGTTAGTTAATTTTTAGTCTTCCTGAAGATACTTTAGTATCAAGCAAAGGCAACCAAGTGTTATTTAAATTAACTGAAATTGATGCTACACAATTATCTTTATTTAATAATATATACGCATCTTGATTTTGCGTTTTTAGAACAAGTTTCCTTTGCTAAAATGCTCAAGGAATCCCAGTTTATTCTATGATTGTTATCAAATGCGTGTTGGCAGATTTTTGATTTATGAAATTCTGTGTTTTTAATGTATGATCTGTGTTCTTTTATGCGTTTGGCTAATGGTCTACAAGTTTCACCTATATAAAACTTATTGCATTCGCAAGGAATTTTATAAATGATATTTTTTGTATTTTCATTTAAGTTGTATGGTTTTGTTTTTGTTAATTGAGATCTGATAGTGTAGATTGTGCGAATATTAAATTTATGTGCTATTCGTTGAATTTTATTTGATAGTCCGGGAATGTATGGTAAAAATAAATTTGTAATAGGTCTATTTTGATTTTGTCTTATAGCTGGGGTTTCAAATTTAAGGAAACAATTATTTATAAAATCAAGAAAATAATTATTTTGAATTAAAATATTTTTTGAATAATTTGTTTCAATATTTATATTTTAATTAGAACAAATGACATTAATTCTATCAAATAGACTTTTTACAACTCCCTTTTAACCATTATTGGGTGATTTGAGTTAAAATTTAAGTATCTATTTGTATGTGTAGGCTTTCTGCAGATTTTTGTTTCAAAATTGTTTAATTTTTTTTTAATTAAAATGTCAAGAAATGGTAGTTGTGAGTTTTTTTCTTTTTCTAAAGTAAACTTAATAGTTGGTTCTTGTGTATTAATGTGTGTTAAAAAATTAAGCCAATATTGGACCACTTCAAAATTTACATGGGATTCCCTATGTCCCGCTCGACGGAGCAACACCCGGTATATAACGGTATGTATATTCATGGTATACTCGTGTAAAGAAACCCCCTTAAAATGTTTAGAAAGTATTATTATCATAAAGTTAATTTCATTCCTTGTCTAGGCCCTAATATTCTGTCATAAACATAAAGTTTTATTAAACAATTAAAAATGTCAAATTAATTAAGAGTTTTGCTGACAGACACTTTTTATTTGTTAGTTAAAATCTCCTATTAAGCACGGGGTATCAAAAGGGTTCTTTTAATTAATTAGTATGTGGGTTAATTAATTCTCGAAATTCATGACAATGCATACTAGCGCATTGTAATATGCTATTTTTAGATGTTGATATAGTTGCTTTTATTAAAGTTTTTTGCTTAAAGTAAAGTGTGAAATCATGGGGATTTTTATTATAAAATATACATTTACATATTTTTCAACGTAAAAATTAAAAAAAAACAAATAAAGTATTCATGGACATTCTTAATCCATAAATTATATTTGCAATGTATCGTATTTAAATTTTCTTTTCCCCATCCTTGATTTTTTCTTTTAAATCTTGGAAACATCAGAAAACTAAATTTTAAATGTCCATATACTCCCTATAGCTCCCAGGTGACTAATTTTGATAATTTAAACTAAATCTTTTTCACCTAATAGACCATACCCAAGGAAATAAACTTTTAAATAAGGAGCGCTCGATCCCATTTTTGAGCCTATGTTCACTAAATTCTATGACGTAATCTTTTTCCGAAATTCTTTGTTTACAATCGTACTGGAAGCTTTTCTCGCGGTTTTGATGTAATTTTTTGCTTTTTAGTCATTGGACTTTTTTATATGTTTAGTTTTTACTGTTTATAGTTAAATTGAGTAGTTATTAAAACTTCAGTTACAGAGAATTTTAAAACCTGTAAACAGGTGTCACTGACCTTTGGATATTTTTTTAAAGAAAGTTTACATTTAAATCTTTATTAAGGGTAAGATACCATTTTTTAAATGTTTTTAAGTGATTTTATTTTATTTTATGCAAGTAATGGTTTATTTTGTCACATAAAAAAATATTATGGCAAAAGGTGACGTCACAAACATAACCTATATTTTCGGACAACTAACCCCGTATAGAGCTGCCTGGATATCAATAGCTAATGGCTTTTACAATTACGGCTCACCCGAACCAAAATTATGTTCTTAGTTCTGGTTATAAGTTGTTGTTGTCATTAAAATTAAATATTCCTATGAATTGTTATACATTGTCTTAAAAAAAAACACCTTTTTTAGATGTTCTAGAACTGGGCAAACGAAAATTTCAGAATCTCTCTTCGAGGTCAAACCTGGTATACGGACGGGTTCAAAACCGAAGAAGGGTCAGTAACAGGTCTCTACAGTGAGATAAAAACACTCGTTTGACCTTTTCTCTGGGAAACCACGCCTCTGTATTTCAAGTAGAAATTTTTGCGATCTTACAACCAAAGGCCCCGCACAAATTGTACAATCAACATTCTTACGGACAGTCAAGCAGCCATTGATGCACTAATCAATCCCAAGGTATCGTCTTGTCTGGTACTAGAATGACTCAAGGAACTCAGGGAACTCGCGGAACGCAACAACACGAGGTTGATATGGGTGCTAGGGCATTGCGGAATTCGAGAAAATAAAAACGCAGACGAACTGGCTAGAAGGGTCAGCCGCGACATACGTCGGGCTAGAACCAGTCCTTGAGTGCCAAAGAGTACCTTCCGGAGCGCGGTAGAAAACTGGGTAAAGGACCAGCAAATACTGCACTGGGAAAGGTTTCCTCAACACATGCATCAGAGGATCAAGCACAAAAAGAGCTAAAGAACTACTCAAAATGGGTAGGAATCAGCTAAGAACAATCACAGGTTTCCTCAGCGGACATGTTCTAGTGAAGAAATACCTGAATAAAATGGGATTATACAACGGAGATCTGGACTGCAGATTATGTGGAGCAGAGACCGAAACAGTAACCACAGAATTTGTATGTGCAGTAACCCACATACTCTCAGAGTGTGAGGTATTGGATCACAAAAGACAGGCAATCTTCGGAGATATTAGAGTGCCCCCGGAAACATATGGTACGCACCCAGCAGACCTATACCGCCTTCTTCAAGGAACTAGGGTACTGAAATGGGTACAATAAAACGGGAGTTTGGTACAATAAGCCTTCAGGCTGCAGTGCCACCGGACATGTAGACGGCTCCCTGGGGAAAAACCCGTCAGTTTTGAACACACTGTATACCAAACTCTTTATGGCTAGTATTTTTAATGTAGTGTTAAATAAAGAAAAGCAACCAAACATGGAGTACCAGTATTTTTTACACAAAATTGGCATAAAATTTTTAAATAATTTTTTTTTGTAGTAATTATTAACAATCATATTTTGTAAACATTTTTAATTACATTGAATAATTTTTATTAATATTTTTTGGAAAACCTTAAAATGATAAGGAGGCTAAATATGAAATAGTTACCTCAAATATGGAATACTATAAACTAGACTGGGCCAAAATAATCGACTTTATTTTTTTTTTGGAAAATATATCGAATATATTGTTTAGGGTGACAACAAAAAAATTCGTAAAGATTTGAGCTCTTAGTATTAATATTTAGAGATCCTTTTCCTTTTATTTATAGTAGTAGAATTTAAAAAAATAAAGCATAACATAGTAGTAATTATTGATAACCTTAAAAGTTATAAGAGAGCGTAAAACAAAACGTTGCTACAGTAAGGAAAGGGCTTGCTCTACTGGCATGTAACTACTTCTACTCGCAAATGGGCATTAAGTAACAAACCCCTTAATTGCTTGTGTGAGTTTTCCATTTAAGAGAAATGCCGATATTCCATATTAGAAATATTATTCCAGATTTGATCACTTTTCTATAATAAAAAAAACACAAATAGACAATTATTTAAAACATGGACTGGCTCGGAAATGGTTTATACTTTTAGTAAATTAATCCATTTTTATAAAACCGTACATTTGCCAATTTTACCAAAACAACTAGCCGCTCATATTTATTTTTATTTTTCACAAGTTTGTTATGAAAAATATAAAAATATGCAATGCCCAAACAAAATTTCCATAATTAAAACATGTAGCAGTGGCATTTGGAATACTAGGAAGTGACAACTGGGACTATTTTTGTTTTTTGGGTAAAAATATTGCCACTTTTTATTAATGAAATAAAGCTTTTTGCTAGTCTATAGGCCGTGATGCAAGTTTTAAATTATGCAAAAATTTAAAATATATTTTTGTTTTAAAGCAATTAATTAATTTCGTGCTAAAAAAGTTAGGGATTTAAAATGAAGCCCCTCCATTGGAAACCTTTGGAACCCTAGCAGTTCCTATAATCTTTTGTTGGTCATATTTTACTTGCTCTTGTTGCTTTTGTTATCGCACTATTTATACAGTTTGTCCAAACAAATATTTAAAAGAATTTTGAACCAAATTGGACAATCTTCGGTACTTCAGGGCAAAACCAGAGTTTATCAACTAAAAGAATAGTTAATGCACTCGACGATGCGGCTCAGATCTGGCCCTTCCTACCCCGCCTTTCCTTCGACGACTTGCTAGCTAAAAAAACATGTTATCCTTTTCTATACTATGCAGTCATTCGCTTCGCATGGTACACGGTGGCTCGACCTTGCCGGCACTGTTTAAAAGCCGCTTTCAAACGCGCCGCTACAGAGTGCATTAACTATTCTTTAAGTTGATAAACTCTGGTAAAACCATTCTCTTAATTGAGGGTTGATATCGGCGATGTTTCTAGATCTTCACTTTTGCAAAAAACCATTTAACGTTTTTAAATTTAAATTAGATACATATTTTTTAAATTTATTATTGGATTGTGGCTTTTTTGCTTTACAATGGTATGAAAGTTCATTTTTTCTCTTCATGTATTAATGGCAGAAACAAATATTTAATTAAACTAACCAGAACTAACCAAATTGAGACGAAATTCGGTACATCAAGGGTCAAACCAGAGTTTATCAAATAAAA
>JACEGR010008913.1:0-31793 GCA_014170235.1 Listronotus bonariensis
CTCCTTCTTTACATTGCCTATGAACGACATTATTTAGCTGGTTCTGTATACGTAACATAGGTTTACTACATCAAAGAAACATGAAAGTTATTACATGATCCTTTTCCAATACATTTAAGAATATTTTAAGCGACGACCAAGAAGATCTGATCAATCGTGCTCTTAGAATTACAGAGTTCTAATAGTATGACTAAAAAAAAATGTATATTAAATTTCTATGGTAGCGCAATTTTAGTAAAGTGGAGTTAAGCCACGGCATTTATGTATTTGTAAAATTGGCTTTAACCCATTTTCGACTAAGGTTTTAATTTTTAAATAAAACACAAGAACAAAGGGTTATTTTGAATTTTAAATCCCTAAAAATAATATGCAAGTAACAAAAAAATGTGTTTTTTAATCTAAGAAATGTTTACATCATGGGTCGAAACCATGAACTAAAGTTTTAAGTTTTTACTGTAAATAATAATAGTTTTGAAAATATTTAGTTTAAAGAAAGATCGACCTTACATTTTTACCCAAAAACCATGGTAAAATTTACACCTGCGCCATAAATTAGTGTTGTATTTGGTACGGATGGCCCAATATTTTAATTAAGATTAAAAAAAAACAAAAATGATAAGGGTAGCCAAATATGGAATAGGTACCCCAAATATGGATTACTATAAACTAGGCTGGGCCAAAAAAAATGACTTTTATTATTTATTCTTTTTTGAAAATTGAAAATCTATGGAAAATATTGTTTGGGGTGACAAAAAAAATTTGAGTCCTTAATATTAATATATAGAGGTCCTTCCAATTTAATTTAGCATAGTGGTATTTTTAAAAACCCTAATTTTTATGAGAAAGCGGTAAAACAAAACGTTGCTAAAGCGACGAAGGGGCTTCTCGCACTCTGAGAGTTCAGCTTTTGTATTCAGGGTGTTGGTATATATCACACTCGGGGAATTCGAGCTTTTGGAACCGTTGTTATTGGCGGTGCCGCAGAAGGGAACTGAACGAGCTCGGTGACAATGCGCATTTTCTCGGTTCGCTCTTGCTCTTGCAAAAAGTAAACTGGCATCGAGTTGTTTCGAATTTTAAGTGAACTGGTGCATAGCAAAATGAAAATTGCTCGCTCCAAGTGCCTGTTTCATGAATTTACTATAATAGACATGTTATTTTTGTTTCTTCTTGCAACTTGCTGGATAATATGATATAGTGATTGCTTATAATCGTCACATGATAATAATTGCTTCAGAGCAATTTTTAATTCTTATTATACTTCATAAAACTATGAATCGTGGTAATGTAAAGAAGAAAATTAATTATACATGGCTTAATCAAAAAGGATGGTCGCAAAATGGTCAACATTGGTCAGTATGATTAATTAACTGGTGAGCAAGATTAAAGGAGTATTAAATAAAGACATTCAGGGACGGGAAAAATTTGTGAGCGGCCGAAAATTAAAAATTTTAAATTTATAAACAAATTATGAAAGCTAGTAACAATTCGAGAATTTGGCATAGGTATTAAATATTTTGTTTAAAGATACTGGAATAAATATGAAAAGGTTAATACTTTAAGGTCACTAACCGAGACATAAATATATTTAGCACCCCAACATCAACATTAGAATGTCGTTTAATGCTTTATCAATTGGTCACGAATTGGTGACGATTGGTCTTTAGGTCACAGTAAGTGGTCAGCAGTAGAAAAGAATAAGAAGAAGTTATTCCAGATTAATTATTTGTTACATAAGAATATGTAGCACCTCAATACGGAAGTTGGGAGCTAATTCGACGCGATATAAATTGGTCACAAATTGGTCATGATTGGTTAATGAGTTACAGTAATTGGTTAGCGCTAAAATAGATTCTAGAAAAGTTGTTTTAAAGTTATTACTTGTTACATAAAAATTGGTAGCACCTCAATATCAACATTCAGTGTCCACTCAATGCTATATAAATTGGTTACGAATTAGTTACGATTGGTCAGTTGGTCACTGTGATTAGTCAGAATAGAATATACAGGGGTAGTTTTTAACTTTTTTTTAATATATATATGTAGCGCTTTAAAATGCGCTAAATAGATAGAGCTCCGTCTGTTTTAAGCCTTTAGATGGTGTCTCGCAAAACAGCAAAACAATTTTATTTTTAAAATCGATGGGAGGAAAGTTTTATCATATCAGTCTACAGTATGTGGACATGTCTTTTATTTTCTACAAGTATTTATCTATTATTCACATTTTTGTTGACTGAAAACACCCTATCTAAAAAAATTTGTCTAACAATGTGGATTTTTTTTTGTACACGCAAATAAAATAATTCTAAAAATTAAATGTACAAACATTTCCAAGTAAAGATAACTATAACACGTATAAAAAGTTCATTTGTGTTACAGTCTTACTAATACATGTGATATTTTTTTATTAAAAATAATTATTGTTTTAATAAAATCGTTTGTTTTTTTATTTATCACTACCAAATATTGACTTAAGCCAATATTGGCGTCGCAATTAATACTATTGAGATACTAAAGACTAACAATATACGAGTAATTATTTGGTGTATTTCCGTTACTATTAAAATAAAAAGTCCCAACTTTATTGCGAAGAGCATAAGCACAAGCACGTATTACTTTTGAAAGTTGTTTGCCTTTAGTTTAACAAAAATTTAACGTCATTTAATTTAATTAATGTATTTATTTACAACTTTACTTTTTATATGTCCTCATGTAATTTCTGTAAGTATTAGTTTGAAGCGGCGCGGCGCACTATGTATGATGCAGTAGAAAATCGTCCAAAAATCAAATAACTTTTAAGCGAAAGGTCGTAAAAAAATTTGTCGGGTATCATTCCAAACGTGAAGTCATAAAGAATACTGAAAAAAAAAATCATTTATCTTTAACAATAAAGGTGGAAGAATATTGATAACAGTAATTTTTTAATTGTTTTATTTATTTTTAACACTTATTTCAAATAAGTAATGGCACCAGCAAAACTTAAAAACTTTTAAAAAACGTCCTGTAATTTATTTAATAACAAAAATTTTAACAAAAACTACGAAACATTTTCAAGACACTAAATTGTAGATTTGCTACTCGGGTATTTTTAAACATGCTCAGTGCATCATTAACTTTTTAAACAACCTTTATAATTTACTTGTCCCTCTGTAATTTTCATAAAAATGATCTTGTAATTAAAATTGCTAAAACATCTTGAGACAATGATTTACCTAAAGGTACGTATTCGCTAAAGTAACAATGAGAAACTTTTTTGTTTATGTTACATGTTTCCAAAAAAGTTCCATAATGTCCAAGAAGTTGGTTTTTGTTGTAGCAACAATAAAAATGTTTTGTGTTTGCATTTCATTTTAAATTATAAGATCAAAGGAAAAGTAGAAACAAGTTAAAACAAATATAGTTGTTTCTGCGATAAAGATAATCAATTCTCAAAGTTTCGCGCAGTATAGATATCCACGACAAGGTGTAAACGTCAAAAACGATACACAAAACTAAAACTGTTCCTGATTTCAGTTGGTTTAGTGAAGACAAAAATTAAAACCTGTTGACATTTGTTTCGCAATTTTGAAACACAAAGCAAGATATAGTCACAAAAAAGTTTTCCGTTGTTGCTTTGGTGCATACGTACCTTAATATACTATGTGGTAAAAACACAATTTACTTTAATTTTGATAACTTTTGGTATATTTGATTTTATTTAAGAATGGGTCTTATCAAAGACAATTGTAGTTTCACTATAGACTACCAGAACAATGCTAAAGTTTTGGTCATCAGTTTGGACGCTGGCTAGGCTGAATTTATGAAGCGGCAAATTATACGGACTGTTTACGTGTGTACTCGATGGATACCCGTTTCATAAATTCCACGAAGCGAGCGTCCAAGCTGATGACCAAAAATTTAGCATTGTTCTGGGTGTCTACAGTGAAACTATAATTGTCTTTGGTCTTGTTTATTTAGCACTTTGTAGAGCGTGACCGTAGAATCTTTAAAAAATTAACCACAAGCAGCTTAATAACCAATAAATTTCTTTCTAAGAAACGAAAAAAGGGTAACATTTTAAAAAGTTATGGGCCGTTGAATTTAGAAAAAAGGAAGTTTCTTATACCTGCATCACCTACTTGGGACGGACTGTATGTTTACAGGGTTTTTATTTATATTTTGCCAACTACTATTAACTATAACTAAGAAGGATAGAAAAAAACGTCCTGTATAAAAGTTTTATACTTTTTCATTTATTACACAGGCACACAATATTAAAATAGTATTCTGAATCTTGTGTATCTCGATGCGCTGAATCCGAATCTGAAGCCCGTTTTGGTCCAGCTTGTTTCAGTTTTTTGTAAATTGCAAATACAACGAAAAAAATGAAGAGGTTAACTTTTTAAATGGAAGTACAGGGTGATCATTATGTAACCATTAAAAAAGTATTTTAAAAAGCTTTACAAAAATACCTCATTTGATATATATCAATCCTTAATAGTTTCTGGAATATGACCATTTAAATTTGGGTATATTTTCCATTCATTCTTGGCTTACCAGTAAGCTAAGTAGACTGGAGCCTGGAGCAGCAAAATTTTAGGGGACGGTAGAATTTCGATGTAGCCAAAAAAAGTCACAACATGATTTATAACTTACTTACTTAGTTAATAAGTATGGTTTGGAAGTGATAATCTTTTCTTTTTTGCACTACTAAAGATAGATATAATAAACTTGGTATTTTTGTAAAGCTTTAAAAGGAAATTTTAATTGTGACATAATATACCAGTTCCATTAAAAAAAAGTTTACCTCTTCATTTTTCTTGACTTCTTGATGTTAATCTGTTTTTTTTTATGCTCAAGAGATAATAGATGAAGAAAGTATAAACCTTTTATACATGACGTTTTTTTCTATCCTTTTCGGTTATAGTTAAAAGTTGGTGAAAAAATATAAATGAAAACCCTGTACATGAAAGGGTTAAGGGTTTTTCTATTTCCAGTTAGTTAAATTCCGATTAGGTTCACCTTTTTTAATATTTTTCAAAAATCCTTGACCAAAAATTTCCGTAAAAAAACAAAAAAAGAAGGTGATAAAATGATCATTCCCTTTTTACTCCATATACTTTATGATAGATTACAATAATAAAAAACAATTTCAATAACATGTAACTATAAAAACGTTCCCATATGGCGCGTCCTCTTAAGCTGTAAAAAACATATTTATATCCAAACACCTTACTTAGTCGCAACCTGAAAGACATAATCCCACCCAAAAAATATAAGGAACGAATTTGACCTGCTTTTTTATGGGGATTTTTGTTGCGGTGTGTCAGCGTTTAGTAGCTACTTATTAAGGTAGTCTTTAGAGTCATTTTTTATTATAGGGTGCCACCCTAAAAATAACACTAATACCCCGAGTCGTATCATTAATAAATATCGGTAGGTTCGTATGAAAAGATCACTGATGGTTTCTATTTTGTGGAAAATAAATGTTGGTACAGGGGCAAAAGTTAAAAGAGATTAGAAAGATTGAATGCGTTTTTTACTTATTGTACCTGCTGATTTTGATAAATGCATTCCTAAAAGTGCAAAAGATGTCAGGTGAATTGTATAATTTGTAATTGATGAGTTCTTTTGCGATTTTTTTCGTTTAAAGTTCTGCGAATTCTTTAAAAGAATTTTTGTGTTTGATTCTTGAAAAATATATGTTTTTTTTTTGCACAGTATATGTTCTTTATCAAGTCAGTATAAATAACTGTTTAAGATTTTCTTTATATACGAATGAAAGTCTAAAACATTTCCAATCGTGTAATTTAATTTCAGAAAGATGTTGTACTTTTGACATAAATTTATTTTGTTAGAGAAAAAAACTTTTTAGTTATATAAATGGTAAAATGTGTCATCTTCGTCCTCATTAATTTGTTTTTTAATGTTACGGATTGATTAGTATAAGGTCCAAAATATTTACTATACACAAATATTTCATCATGTTTTATTTTTGGTTTTATCAATAAAACATTATTAAAAGAATATCCAGCATCTAAATAATATATTCATCATTGATAAGTAGCAACAAAATATCTTCATCATTGATGAGTAGCAACAAAAACCCTATGGAGTATTTTGTATTATAAAATATTGAATTCAAAAATAAATATATTTTTTTTCATCCATTGTTGATAATGGAACAAGTACTCTTGTAGTAGGGGAGCCCATGGTGCTAGATGACTTACTCGAGCGTCATAGAGACTTATTGGGTTGCAAAGCTTAGATGATAAGAAGAAAAAAATGCTTTAAAATGTATACTTTTTCGTCGGTGGGGGAAGTGGCTATAGACTTTTAAATATGTCAAAAAAATACTATTATTATTTTGGCTTGTTGAAATCGTTTGGGTCGTATCGGATTATATATTTTTCGTTATCGCTGAATTATTTTGTTCGAATTAAAAAAAGGGCCACGCTTAAAAATGTTAAACTGACGTTTTTCTTTGTAGCCCTCTATTTCCTTTACGTCACTCTCAAATTGTCACATTAGTGGAATATAGACTGTTTTGTCTAACTTGGTTCGTTTTGGAAATAAAAGTGTTTTTCAAATTTTGTCAATTTGACCAGGCACTTGAAATTAGCGATAAAAAAAATAAGAATAAAAGTTTTAGGGATTTTTACCTAGAATTCAGTGGCGTATCTATTTTTTCCATTGACTTTTATTTTTAAATTTATAACACAAAGTTGTTAGTTTTTTTTTTTTAAATGGAACACCCTGTATATTTTATTACCATTAAAAATGACATTTTAAAAAAATTTTAAGAATTAACCACATTAAAAATCACCAACAGTTTCCAAAATGTGTGCTTTCCAATTTTAATGCGTATATCCACTATTTTTAGATTTACATAATATATGCTTATATTTCAGAACAATAAGAGATAAATATATCAATGGTATGTTGGTAAACCTCTTTGGAATATTTATCTTTGCAATGAAATATTTATAATATATAGGGTGTTTTGTTAAAAAAATATCCTGATGATGGAAAAATATCCGAAACTATTATAAAATAGATATATTAAATGTGGTATTTCTTATAGCCTTTAAAGAAGACATTTTAATTGATGATAAAATATACAGGGTGTTCCATTTAAGTAAACCCAACTTACTGTTATAACTTTAAAATATTTTTTCAATGGGAAAAATATAGGTACGCGACTGAATTTTCCGTTGAAATTTCTAAAACTTTTATATTTACATTTGTTTTCTATCTCTAATATCAAGCGAGTTACCATTATCTGGCCAAATTGACAAAATTTAAAAACACACTGTATCTCCAAATCAAATCAAGTTAGCACTTAAACGACAATACGGGGTCGCCCGTGACCCCACCGAATAATATTTTAGACATATTTCTTGCAAAAGTTGTACTATAATCTTGCTACTACACCTACCTTTCTAGCTTGGCTGTTACTATTACCACAGCAAATTACGTATGCCGCAGAAGTATGTTGTCTGAGTTATAGGTGTTTGGGGTCACCGGCGGCCTTTGTTGTTTGCGTAATAAAAAAACATGTCTATGAAAAGAAAATATTGAATTTAAAAAGAACTAAAAAAGATTGAAAGGCGACATAAAGAAAGTAATAAAATTATTGACAATAATAATTATGACTTAAGTGATATTGAAAGTGAATTTGAAGAATATGAAGAAAAAGAAGTGGAGGCAATCGAAAAAATTTAGCACATTACAGCAAAGTGATTAATGGAAGCAGTGCTTAGAGATGGCACTCTCACCTTTTTTAATATACACAGACCGAAAAAATTGATTCTGCATTTTCCTAAAGCTAAAGGAAGAAAAACTGAGTGGGAAGCTTGGAAATTTTATTTTGACAACATGCTGCATAAAATTGTTACTTATTTAAACGAAAAACTACGTAGAAATAGACACACTTTTAAAAGAACAAAGATATACAAGAAAGACCAATAAGACAAAAGTGGAAGACTAATTATGGTAATCTAACAAAGAGGTGCAAAAACAAATTTTCTTTTCCCGTGAGAAATCTCTGGTCAAATTACAAAATAACCAACAGAAAGAAATTAGATAGGTTTTAAGCTGTTGGACCTTTAAAATACCAGTAATTTTCCATGGGGTCGTATGCGAGCCCTGTTGTTGTATATAAAAGTTTATGTTGTCGTTTAAGGGTTAGTTATAATTTACTTTTACCATTAAATTTGTTTCAAAAATTTAAATCGAGATTGCGTAATCAGATTCGTTCTATCTCTTTTGGTTCTCGCCATATCCTGCGAAGTCAACGAAAATGCGCCACCCTGTAGAGCTTTTATGTAAAACATAGAAGATAATTTTCATTAGAAGGTATTGTATTTAAAGTGCAAAGTTTCCCTTTTTTACAGTGAATAACAACCATACGAGTACAAATCGATAAATATAAGGTGCAAAATAAACGGTGACAACCCTTTACGACAACGCTGCCCAACATTAAAATATCTTGTTGGTTATATAAATATGTATAGTTAACTATTCTTATCAGCTGCAGATTCATAAAAATAAATCCCAAAATGTTTTTTCCTAATCACTTTGTCCTCGTTAGTTTATTTTTTAATAGTCACACACTGATAAGTATGTCTCAAATTTTCTACAATTAAACATTACAAAAATTATTTACTTAATTAAGTTGCTAGTATTATTATTATTATAATACTATGATTTGAAATGGCAAACGACGGCGACGTCTGTTTAGTTAGGGCTTCCAAGTTGTAAAAAATTTAAAAATAATAAGGTATATATAAAGAGCTAGTTTAGTTAAAGTGATTACCGATATTAGTATAGGAGATAGTAACAGCTCTCCGAAAGACAATTTTTAGGTCAGCTGGTTTTTCTGATATGTCGTTGTTCACTCTTCTGAATGTAGTACCCTCGGCTGTCTGGTGAGGTTGGTGTAGTGGTTGCATTTATTGGTTCGCATTCTACCTGTACAGGTAATATTCCAAGGTTTTAAAAACATTTTAAGAAACCTGATTTTAATCTCTTGTCTTAAAATAGGTTTACCAAACATTTTTATAGCCAGACACTTTTATCATTGCTAATTATATAGTCGTCCCAATTCTAACTTCTGAACCGTTAGGTATATTTTGATCTTGAAACAATAATATATGACCAAAGTTAGCATTTTTGACATATCAGTGACAGCTCTAAATGTCAAGGTCGCGTCAACGCAACTCTACCGCCAGCCAGACAGCCAAGGAGTCCAATTAAATAGAGCCTGAAATCACAATTTGGGGAGTGAATGAATTTTGACATAAGCTTACTTTAAAGTGTCTACAAACAAAAAATATTTAAAAAAATTTCAACCCCCGGAGAAGGGTGGAAAAATAATAAAGTGTTTTCTTGCAATTACTTTAAAACGGTTGAAGCTACAAAAAAAAATTCTTAACAAAAGTTGTTAACACTAAAAATAATAAATTAAAATGGTCTCTACCATTTTTTCCCTGATGACATTAGGTTGCTAAAACTTAAGGGATGATAATTTCAACTTAAAAAAATATATAACTGTTTAACAAATTCATGAATTTGCATTCTTGTTTTGACATAATTACCCTTAGAGAGTCTACAAACGAAGTGTAGAAGAGATTTTGTTTCCAACTCCCGGAGAGGGGTTAAAAAATTAATGTGTTTTTTGAATTATTTTAAAATGGTGAGAGTTAGAGAAAAAAAGTTTTTAACAAAAGCTGTACAGCTAAAAATTCTACATCAAAATGGTCCTTATCATTTTTTCTCCAGATGACATTAGGGTGGCTTAAACTTAAGGGATGATAATTTTAATTAAAAAATTATAACTATTTCAAAACTTCATGTATTTGCATTTTTTTGACATAATTAACTTTAGAGTGTCCGAAAACGAAGTGAAGAAGATATTTTGTTTCAACCCTCTGAAAGGGGTTGAAAAGGGTAATAATTGTGTTTTATTGGAATTATTTTAAAACGGTTGGAGATAGAAAAAAGTTCTTGACGAAAGTTTTAGAGCTAAAAATTCTACATCGAAACATTTCTCATCATTTTTTCCTTAGATGACATAAGGGTGGATAAAACTTATGGGATGGTAATTTTAATTAAAAAACATATAACTACATATTTAACAAATTCATGTATTTGCATTTTTTTGTCATTATTACCTATAAAGTGTCTATAAACGAAGTATACAAGAGTTTTTGTTTTAACCTCCGAAAAGGGTTGAAAAAATAAGATGTTTCTTGAATTACTTTAAAACAATTACGTTAGAGAAAAAAATTCCTAACAAAAGTTTTAAAACTAAAATTTTACATCGAAATGGTTTCCATCATTTTTCCCCAGATGATACATTAGTGTTGCTAAATCTTAAGGACGATAATTTCAATTAAAAATCATGCAACCATTTTAACAACTTCATGCATTTGCATTTTTTCTTGTAGTTTCGGTTATAAACCCTAATTTTATGCCGCGTCTCGATAACCTTGTCGGCGACAAAAATGTCGAATGACCGCTTTCATCCATTCTCTACTTTTGCGACATTGCAACTATTCCTAGGTTACAATCTGGGTGCACCAGAACTGTTCGGTGTAAATACCCATAAAGATCCGACAGACCTTGAATCTGACAGTACCATACGTTTTTTTGGTTATGGCGGGTTTAAAAGAAAAAAAAGGGTATTTTTTTTGGTAAGACGATTCTCACGATCTCACTTTTTGGCCAGCTTCCGAGAACTCTCCACCTGGTAGAACCTCAGTGCTTGTAGCAGGTTTTTTTTTATAAACCTTCCTTTTGTTAAGGGTTTTGAAAGCACTGCAGGAGAAAATTCTTCGTCTGGAAGTGTGTGAAGTTTTCCTAGTTAGTTTCAGACAAGATATCCGAATTTTTTCGGGATAAAATTCTACCTTGGGCCACGTGACCATCAGGCCAAGCCAGCCTGGAAGCACCAAATCGGCATTTGGAGCCCCTTTTTGTATCAAAAGGTAGGTAATTATGCCGAATAGGGTTTTCTGCCAATTTTAAGATTTTTTAAAAATTTTGGCTTACATGTTATCTCTTATTTGTTCCTAATAATAGTGTAATGGCGCAGTTATAAATAATTTAGTATTTTTTTGTAAAAAATAAAAATTTAGATTTTTCGAAAGTTTGTCACTTTTAATTTGAACATTTGGCAACATCGGCAACTTTACGCATCCGAGTTCTATATGTAGAGGATTTTTAAAATAAAATTCAACGTGACCGAAGTCACGGTCAGGTTAGTTCTTGTTAGTCAAGTCTCTTTTTTTTTTAAATTGGCTTTTTTAAGGAATTAAAAAATTTATATCCCTTTGACATATTTTTGATGTTGCCAAATGTTCTTCATATTTGACTTTCAATAAATGACGTTTCTTTAACCTTGTTTGCTAGTTTGAGGTTATAAAACATACATTTTAATTTTCTGTTACATTTCTCCATTTTTAACAAAAATATTCATAAAAAAAAAGATTTTTACTTAATTTCGGACGTGATTTTGACGAATATTAACTCATTTTACTTATTTTACCCTGCCCAGAATCCCTATTCACATCCCGGTCCTGGAAGTTTCTTTAGTTATAATTAATTAAAAACGGATATTTTGGATCAGCGCCACTTGTATTGTATTTAGAAGAGGGTCTAAAATCAGTAAGTATCACTTTTTTTTAAAAATCTTAAAAACGGCAGAAAACCCTATTCGGCACTATGCATCTCTTTTCTTTCCTTGCCTAAGTACAGTTTTTTTTATACATCATTTTTTAGAGAGACTAGGTTTTAGGATTTTTTTTATTAAGGTTATGTCAGGCCATGTGCAGATTTTTTTTGTGATTCTAAGCACAATTTTCATTACTTTAAAATTTAATTTCACTCGGATAAGTGGCAGAGTGCCAAATCTGAATATTAATTAGGGTTGTTTTTCTTCCCAGGGGTATTTGTACCTGGCTAAGCGAAGACCAGTATAAGAAGGGTCATTACGAACAGTTGTCCCCCGTGGATCTGCTAATGAGTCCTTTCACCGAAGCAGTCTAGTGGCTGTCACAGACTCTGCAGTCCCACTACAAAACCGTTGAACCTACCCCAAAGCAGTCTGGTGGTTGTTACAGACCCTGCAGTCCCGCCAGAAAACCATCCATCACCAAACACAGCTAAGTCATAAAACAAAAATATTGCAACTTTTTTTTTTCTTTAAAATATTTTGGTTCGTTAATGTAAATAACATATTTTTTTTTTAATCAAATAAGCAACGATTTATCGATATAAAAATAGATTTTAAATAGATTTTTGATATAAATTACCCCCATTGCTGTAAAGCTGCAAGATTGATCAATCAAGACAGTGCTCATTAAGGGTTAATTTAGGTTTGGTCTACTCCCAGCGTTTCAAAAAAAGAAATCAATTTTTACTTATATTTTTCTTTACCATTTAAGATATTGCGTGGACTGATTCAGTAATAGTGTACGAATAACCACCATTTGATCATTTCCTTTTGATTATATTGTTTTATATACCTAAATTTAATTACTAAAATTAATAGTGTACGAATAACCACCATTTGATCATTTCCTTTTGATTATATTGTTTTATATACCTAAATTTAATTACTAAAATTAATAGTGTACGAATAACCACCATTTGATCATTTCCTTTTGATTATATTGTTTTATATACCTAAATTTAATTACTAAAATTAATAGTGTACGAATAACCACCATTTGATCATTTCCTTTTGATTATATTGTTTTATATACCTAAATTCTAATTACTAAAAATTAATAGTGTACGAATCACCTACCATTTGCTCATTTCTCTTGGCTCCAACCGTTTTAAAGTAATTTTAAGAAAACACTTTTTATTTTCTTTTTCAATCCCTTTTCGAAAGGGTTAAAACAAAATCTCTTTTATACTTTATTTATAGACACTTGCAAAAGCTAAGTATGAATCAAAAATTGCAAATAAGACACACATGAACTTGTTAAATACTTATGATATCTTTTTTATAGTTACCCTAACATCACCTGGAGAAAAATTATGAGAACCATTTCGATGAAAATTTTTAGCTCAACAACTTTGTAAAGAACTATTTTCTCTTACTCCAACCGTTTTAAAATAATTTCAATAAAACACATAAAACAATTTTTAACCTCCTTCCAGGGAGGTTGAAACCAAATATCTTCCACACTTTGCTTTTAAGACACTCTAAAGTTAATTATGTCAAAAAGAAATTGCAAATACATGAGTTAAATAGTTATGATTTAAAAAAAAAATTATCATCCCTTTAGTGTTAGCAACCCTTATGTCATCTGCGAAAAAATGATGGGAACCATTTCGATGTAAAATTTAATTTTTTTTCAACACCTTTCCGGAGGGTTAAAAAAATCTACTTTATTCTTCATTTATAGACACTTTGGAGTTAACAATGTCAAAAAATGCAAATACATGAATTTGTTAAAAAGTTATAATTTTTTAAATTAAAATTATCATCCCTTAAGTTTTAGCCACCCCAATGTAATCTAAGAAAAAATAATGAGATCCATTTCGATGTAGAATTTTTAGCTCTACAACTTTCGTAAAGAACTTTTTGCACTATCGCCAATCGTTTTAAAATATTTCCAATAAAACACATTAATTCCCTTTTTTCAACCCCTTTCCAGCGGGGTTGAAACAAAATATTTTCTTTACTTCGTTTTTGGACACTCTAAAGTTAATTATGTCAAAAAGAAATGCAAATACATAAAGTTGTTAAATAGTTATTTTTTAAAAATTGAAATTATCATCCCTTAAGTTTTAGCAACCCTAATGTCATCTGGGGAAAAATGATGGGTACCATTTCGATGTAAAATTTTTAGTTCTAAAACTTTTGTTGGGATTTTTTTTTCTCTAACATCAACCGTTTTAAAATAATTTTAAGAAAACACCCTATTTATTTCTTTTCAACCCCTTTTCGGAGGGTTAAAACAAAAACTCTTGTATACTTTGTTTATAGACACTTTATATGTAATTATTATCCCTTAAGTTTAAGCCACCCTTATATCATCTGGAGAAAAAATAATAAGGATCATTTTGATGTAGAATTTTTAGCTCTACAGCTTTTGTAAAAACTTTTTTAAACTTTACCCATTTTAAAATATATTTTCAAAAAACACATTAATTATTTTTTTCATCCCTTTCCGGGGATTGAAACAAAATCTCTCCTACACTTCAATTGTAGACACTCTAAGGATAATTATGTCAAAAATAAATGCAAATTCATGAATTTGTTAAACAGTTATAATTTTTTTTAATTGAAATTATCATCCCTTAAGTTTTAGCAACCCTAATGTCATCTGGGGAAAAAAATGATAGAGACCATTTTGATTTATATTTTTTAGTTTTACAACTTTTGTAAAGAATTTTTTTGTAGCTTCAACTGTTTTAAAGTAATTGCAAAAAAACACTTTATTTTTTGTTTTCAACCCTTTTCCGGGGGTTGAATTTTTTTAGTTTAAGTGTCTACAAACAAAAATATATATAAAAAATAGTTTTAGCAACCCTAATGTCATCTGGGGAAAATGATGGGTACCATTTCGATGTAAAATTTTTAGTTCTAAAACTTTTGTTAGGATTTTTTCTCTAACATCAACCGTTTTAAAGTAATTCCAAGAAAGCACATTTTTTTAACCTCTTTTCGGGGGTTAAAACAAAAACTCTTGTATACTTTGTTTATAGATACTTTATAGGTAATTATGACAAAAAAATGCAAATACATGAATTTGTTAAATATGTAGTTATATATTTTTTTAATTAAAATTATCATCCCTTAAGTTTTATCCACCCTTATGTCATCTAAGGAAAAAATGATAAGGAATGTTTCGATGTAGAATTTTTAGCTCTAAAACTTTCGTAAAGAACTTTTTTTCTATCTCCAACCGTTTTAAAATAATTACAATAAAACACAATTATTTCCTTTTTTCAGCCCCTTTTCAGAGGGATTGAAACAAAATATCTTCTTTACTTCGTTTTCGGACACTCTAAAGTTAATTATGTCAAAAAGAAATGCAAATACATGAAGTTGTGAAATAGTTTTCATTTTTTAATTAAAATTATCATCCCTTAAGTTTAAGCCACCCTAATGTCATCTGGAGAAAAAATGATAAGGACCATTTTAATGTAGAATTTTTAGCTCTACAGCTTTTGTAAAAACTTTTTCTCTAACTTTCACCATTTTAAAATAATTCCAAAAACACATTAATTTTTTTAACTCCTCTCGGGGGTTGAAACAAAATCTCTTCTACACTTCGTTTGTAGACACTCCAAGGGTAATTATGTCAAAAATAAATGCAAGTTCATGAATATGTTAAACAGTTATGATTTTTTTTTAATGAAATTATCATCCCTTAAGTTTTAGCAACCCTAATGTCATCTGGGGAAAAAATGATAAAGACCATTTTGATTTATTATTTTTAGTGTTACAACTTTTGTTAAGATTTTTTTCTAGCTCCAACCGTTTTAAAGTAATTGCAAGAAAACACTTTATTTTTTTTATCCTTTTCCGAAAGGCTGAATTTTTTAAAAATATTTTTTGTTTGTAGACACTTAAAAGTAACTTTTTAGTTTTACAACTTTTGTAAAGAATTATTTTTCTCTAACTTCAACCGTTTTAAAGTTATTCCAAAAATACACTTTACTTATTTTTTTTTCAACCACTCTCCGGGAGGTTAAAACAAAATCTACTTTATTTTTCGTTTATAGACACTTTAGAGTTAACTATGTAAAAAAGCAAATACATGAATTTGTTAAATAGTTATAATTTTTTTAATTAAAATTATCATCCCTTAAGTTTTATCCACCCTTATGTCATTAAAGGAAAAAATGATGGGGACCATTTCAATGTAGAATTTTTAGCTCTACATTTTTTGTAAAGAACTTTTTTTTCTATCTCCAACCGTTTTAAAATGATTCCAATAAAACACAATTATTACCTTTTTTAGCCCCTTTCTAGAGGGGGAAACAAAATATCTTCTTTACTTCGTTTTTGGACACTCTAAAGTTAATTATGTCAAGAAAAATGCAAATACATGAAGTTGTTAAATAGTTATGATTTTTTTAATTGAAATTATCATCCCTTAAGTTTTAGCAACCCTAATGTCATCTGGGGAAAATGATGGAAACCATTTCGATGTAAAATTTTTAGTTTTAAAACTTTTGTTAGGAATTTTTTCTCTTAAGTAATTGTTTTAAAGTAATTCCAAGCAAACATCTTATTTTTTTCAACCCCTTTTCCGGGGGTTAAAACAAAAACTCTTGTATACTTCGTTTATAGACACTTTATAGGTAATAATGACAAAAGAATGCAAATACATGAATTTGTTAAATATGTAGTTATATGTTTATTTTTAATTAAAATTACCATCCCTTAAGTTTTATCCACCCTTATGTCATCTAAGGAAAAATGATGAGAAATGTTTCGATTTAGAATTTTTAGCTCTAAAACTTTCTGTCAAGAACTTTTTTTTCTATCTCCAACCGTTTTAAAATAATTCCAATAAACCACAATTATTACCCTTTTTCAACCCCTTTCCAGAGGGGTTGAAACAAAATATCTTCTTCACTTCGTTTTCGGACACTCTAAAGTTAATTATGTCAAAAAAAATGCAAATACATGAAGTTTTTAAATAGTTATAATTTTTTAATTAAAATTATAATCCCTTAAGTTTAAGCCACCCTAATGTCATCTGGAGAAAAATGATAAGGACCATGTTGATGTAGAATTTTTAGCTGTACAGCTTTTGTTAAAAACTTTTTTCTCTAACTCTCACCATTTTAAAATAATTCCAAAAACACATTAATTTTTTTAACCCCTCTCCGAGGGGTTGAAACAAAATCTCTTCTACACTTCGTTTGTAGACTCTCTAAGGGTAATTATGTCAAAAATAAATGCAAATTCATGAATTTGTTAAACAGTTATATATTTTTATTTAATTGAAATTATCATCCCTTAAGTTTTAGCAACCCTAATGTCATCTGGGGAAAAAATGGTAGAGATCATTTTAATTTATTATTTTTAGTGTTACAACTTTTGTTAAGAATTTTTTTTTGTAGCTCCAACCGTTTTAAAGTAATTGCAAGAAAAACACTTTATTTATTTTTTTCCACCTTCCCCGGGGGTTGAATTTTTTTTTAATATTTTTTGTTTGTAGACACTTTAAAGTAACTTATGTCAAAAATTCATTCACTCCCCCTAAATTGTAATTTCTGCTACCTAGCGGTATCTCATACCGCCACTGTTGAATTTCCCGCTCTGATTTTAAAAATAGAAGCCACTTGACCTTCAGCTTCTCAGTACCTTTCGGGTTCATGCAGAAACGTATTTTAGTGTGACGGCAGGCAATTAAGAAGATTAGACGTGTGAGCGTTCAAGCGAACTTAGGTCCCAGCGGTATAACATACCGGCGAGTAGCGGCAGTGTTATACAAATTGTGGGCGTATTTTATTTGTTTTTTTTTTTTGCGATTTTGAGAATTTTTGGGGGTTTTGTTAAATAAAAATGGCACAAGAGGCGGGGCCATCTCGAATGCACCCTGATGATCCGAAATTTGAGGAGTGGTGCATAAAGCAGTTAGATGATGACAATGATATCATAAGTGATGATGATGAAAGCTACATTATGGAAAGTGAACACGATACAGAGTCGGAACAATCTGGAGAAGATGAATACATTGAAGAGGAAGAAAAAATATTCAAGAAAATTTAAGAAAACAAGATTTCTTTTATGGACGCGAGAAGCTAAATGCTACTAGATGGTAATAAACATATTTTTTTTCAATTAATATCTTGATATTATTTTTTAGTAATACATTGTATGCTGCAAATGTAAAATGACATTGTTATATTATGTAACGTTTTTCATGTTTTAGGTCAAAGCAATCACCCCGCCAATTCCAGGACAAGAAGTCATAATTTGGTGATCAGTTTACCTGGTTTGCGAGGTCCGGCATTAGCACTGGGTGAGACCGCAAGCCCTATTCAAGTATGGAATTTACTATTTAGTGAAGACATGGTACATGAACTTATTATGTGGACAAACCGTAAACTTTCCCAAATGCGATTAAAATATAAAAATCCTGATCATTCAACATTAAAAGATGTGGATGTTGTAGAAATGCGAGCTTTTTTGGGATTGCTTGTATACACAGAAGTATTTAAAGCAGGAAGAGAAAGTATAGAAGGATTGTTTGCTACTGATGGTACAGGCAGGGATGTGTTTAGATGCACCATGCCGCGGAGAAGAATGGAAACGTTATTAATCGCACTAAGATTTGATAATGACATAGATAGAGCAGAGAGAGTAAAAGAAGATAAAGCTGCAGCTATTTCAGGCCTTTTTAAAACTTTTATTGTCAATTCTCAAAGAAACTTTTCGCTTGGAGCATTTGTTTGCGTGGACGAAAGCCTAGTAAGTTTTAGGGGTAGATGTGGATTTTTAATGTATATGCCGAAAAAACCGGCAAAATATGGCATAAAAATCATGTGCCTTACAGACGCCAGGAACAATTATTTGTACAACGCTTATATTTATTCTGGAAAGGGTTCAGATGGCCAAGGATTATCGGCAGACGAAAAAATTTTCAAGTACCTACTCAAGCTGTCTTAAGATTGGTAAGGCCTATAGGAAAAAGTAACCGTAATGTTACAGCAGACAATTGGTTTAGCAGTTTACAGCTTGTGACGGAACTGCAAAAAGAGGTCTCACCTTTTAGGAACCCTAAAAAAGAACAAGCCGATAATTCCCGCTTGTTTTTACCAAACAAACAAAGAGAAATCGGCAGTCAATTATATGGATACAAAGAAAACATTACTCTACTTTCTCATGTTCCGAAAAAAATAAGGCCGTTTTAGTAATTTCATCAATGCATCATGTTCCAAAAGATGATCCTGAAACTGGAAAACCAGAAATGATTTCCGATTACAATATGACTAAAGGAGGGGTAGACACATTGGACAAAAATGTGAGTATTACTCTGCTTGTCGGAGGACCCGTAGATGGACAATGGCGGTATTTTGCAAATGGTCAATATGAGTACAATCAACGCATATATTTTGTACCAAAGTTACAAAAATTCTCGACCTATAGATCGTTCGGACTTTCTTAAACTATTAGCAAAAAGTCTAATAACGCCATTTATGAATCAAAGATATAATGAAACCCCAGATTACCAGAGAGCTGAAAATTCGTATGGAATCTTTATTGGAAATACCAGACACATCAGGAGGTAAAAACTCTAACGATCAGCGGCTTCAAAACTAAAAACATGTTTTTGTGTCCCTATAAATTAAAGCGAAAACATTTTTGTATGTCGTCATTGCCAAAAACCAATTTGTTTAGAACATACCAAAAAATGTGTTTTAAGTGTGTGGAAAATAGAGATAAATAATACGTACATTTCATAACCATGTAAGAATATTCGTTTACTTTATTTATGTGAATTATTTTTAGTTCTTTTTGTATTGTTTTTGAGTTATTTTAATAAAAGATTAACCAAATAGAAATAATTATTTTTATGTTTCTCAAAAAAAATGCAATATGTATATAGCGGTACCTTATACCGACGGTAGTGACGGCGTAACAGTTTTTCAGGGTATGTATATCCCGATTTACAATATAGTTAATAATCGCCAGAGCCGATTTTAATTTATGAAGGAATGCATCACTGATGTATTTTAATTGCCTAGCTCCTAATTTATATTCCTTAAACTGCAAAATGTTTCATATTCAGCTTGGTCCTCTCCAGGTGTTTTAAAAAAGGTGTCAATGCATATACAAGGTTGATTTCTAAGTTTTTTGAGTAAATACCCACCCACATATCTAAGAACTTGTATTTCAATAGGTTTTATAAGAGGCAGAACTGCAGGAACACTAGCATATTCACTATAATCGACCTCATTCTCGTTTTCCTCTGGCAAACCCTGAAAAAAAAAAGAATATTGTTGTACCAGGTATCAATAAGTAGTTAAATTTCTAATGTTACAATAGGAAACCAATGTTACAATCACCTGTGAGACAAATCTTTGGAAAGTTAAGAATACTTCAGAGTTATCATCTTCACAGTTAGCACCTACAGAGTGAGAGGATGTTATTTGACTCACAAGCAAACCCTTATAATATGCAGTAAAATTACTGCTAGTCGGATTTGTGTTGCGATGTCCACGTTGCCTAAGTTTGCCGAAAAAGTTTTCCAATGGATCTTGATTGAATGTCCTTGGCATAAGGCTTGTAAATCCAATCTTAGACATCACAACCCATAGGTCTTTAAAATTTTTAATTGTCTGAATAATATTTTTCAGACTTGGTGGACAAAAATTAGTATTATTTCTCAAAAACTTGAATGATTGCAATTTTTCAATGGCTTTATTCCAAAATTCAATGTGTCCAGATTTTTGGGTAACGCCGGTCCTTAAAAATTTGCCGGGCGCTGCTTTGAAAGAACTGCCATTTAGACTATCAAACAGCTGGTCAAGAAACTCCAACAGAGCTGCTGTTTCAGAGGCAGATTTTTCCAACTTTAAGACTTTTCCTTCATGCTCAACAGATGTTCCTGGAAAGAAATTAATGAATCAATTTATTTTCCAGTTATAGAAGTAAATTTTAATATCAGTTAATTTAGAATAGTTTTTAATCCAATACCTGAGAAAGCCATGACGTTGATAGCAACAGCAACTGAATGGCTGAACACCTGAGTACATTTAGAAACTTTCATTTTATTGATCTATCAGGATTTACATGAGAATCTGTAATTTTTGGCATGGTCCTTAAGCTGCCAAGGTAAGGGTCAATTTTGTAGGCGGTGTAAATATCACTCCACTTAGCCAATTTTCGCTTACCATCCTCAACGAACTCCAAGTTATATTTAAGAAAATTATTCCGTAATCCCTTAAATAAATGTGGGACATCATAGAGTGGAATAATTTTTTGTCCATCTATTTCAAAGTGAAAATCATAATCTTCAATTCCAGCTCTCTTATGATTTTCTTGAGTTTGTTTAACTAACTCATTTATGGCAGCTTGGTTATTACTACCTTGATCGCAGATAGTAGCGATGATCTTTAAGCCAATCTCATTACATTCAGTTATGACTGACTTTAGAATGGATACTAGGTCATCTTTCTTTGTACCTCCGTTCACAAAATGGAAAGCAATTGGTTGCTTCCATTTTCGTTTGATGCCTCGTAGCATAAAAACCTGAAAAAAGTTCATTGAACAGATCTAAAGTCATTTCAAAAAAATTATTCAAATTCTTACTTGAGCATGATTTGCAATGTTAGAACTTCTTTTGTAGCCAAAATCCTCAAAACCATCTATATATCCTTTTTTGAGATTTGGCTGTAAGTTGGGGCTGATGCTAACCTCGTCAAACATTAATACACAGTATTTATCAAGAGGGTTCTTGAAGTTTTTCACCTCTACCTTCAGGACATTCAAAACTTCTGAATGGATTCCTGGTCCAATTGGAATTCTATTCAATAGTCTTGATACTGTTTTTCTAGATGGCAGTGCAAAAAGTTGCCTTAGGAATTTGTAAGCAGCACCACTCTGTTTGCAAAGGGCCAGTGCTAATACTTTGTCCTCTAGAGAAAAACGTCTGCCCTTAGGTTTCTTATTGGCATTTTCTACTTGGCATTCAAAAATCTGGCTTTTATTCTATCCATACTCGAAGTCACTTCATGAAGCATTCCAGATCTAGAAAACTTATTTTTGCTTCGGCCAACTTTCTTCTTAAAGAAAGTTGCCGTTTTCTGGATTGTTGAGCACTTCTCTTAAATTGAAGAGACCGCTTATACAATTTTTGTGCTTTAGGAGTGAGATCTTTCACACTTGTAACATTGACTTCTGAAAGGAGTGTTGAACGTTCTAAAATTATATTGATAATCAGTATGAGTGGTTATAAAGTATTTTACTGCAGATGCATAGCGGAAAAAAAATAGAGACATTCATTGTACTTTAAAGAGTTAATGTCTGTATGTCAGCATGACATAATGATAAAAAAAAATAAATATAAAAAATTTGTCTTATACATGTATCTAACTTGTTAAATTCTGTTTTGATACTATAGAGATATTCAGAATTGGGCACATTTAGAGGCATTAGAATATTTTCAAAACAGCTAAAATATCAAGAAGTTGAATACTAAAAATAGTATGTTAATATGTCAAACTATTTCCATGAGCTTTATATGCTCTAAATGTACCTTCATCCTCCAAAAGTGCACAGTTTGAACCAAACACTTCTATGTAGAGCACAATGGGTTTACCTAGGGATGGCAATATCAAATAAAAATAGCAATATATTGACAGACCGATGTATCAAAGGCATCATATCGATAATATTAAATGTATTATCAATCAATCAATCATTTATTAGTCTATAAAGATCATATACATGACATTAGACAGGTCAAGAATAATATAATATAATAAAGATAATAAAATAAAATAAAATAAATAAAATAAAATAAGCTTAACATAGATCAAAATGTAACAAAGACAAGTCAATTATAAAAAGACAAGACAAAGCGCACAAACAATACAACCAATACAATAAAACTAATTAAGATTCATATTTATTGTTTACTATAGTTTTTATATTTATATTATATATATTTAAATAATCAGAATATTTTGATATTTAATAATTGGATATTATGTATTAGTTTTTAGTGATAAATTTAAATTCATAAAAATAGGGTATTGATAATAGTCAACTATATCTCAACAGACTTCTTTGTGTCTACTTAGTAGTCTGTCTATTTATTTAGGTATATGTAACCAACATCGATCGATATTTCCAAAATATGAATTGCCATTCCTAGTTATACATATCTAGTTAAACTTACTTTTTGGAGTTGTTGGAAGTATCATTTCTGTGGTTTCTTCCTGGCTTGTATTTGGAAAACTAGGTTCCTGAGAAATTTCCTGACTAGTTCCAGGTTTTGTCAACTCTTCCATATAATCTGGTCTACCTACTTAAAAACAAAATTGTGAATATGTGGAAATACAAAGAACTATTTTTTTCTTTTTTTCTCGGTTTTAATAGGAAACTCTGTTTTTTTGGCTTTGAAAACTAAAAATGTGGGGATAACATGGTTTCTGAGTTAAATACTGTCAAACTTTAAAAAAGAATAGTACATATTTAAAACCTATTAGCTTAATTTTCAGATAAATACAATTTCTTTAGCAAAAAGGTTAAATGCAGCATTTTGGAAAGAGTCCCGTAAGTCCAGTCCTGTTTAAATCTATTTGACCCAAATTGACAAACCTGGAGGGGACACATCTACTTATTAGTCCTTTAAAAATAAATAAAGATAGGCGCAAAAGATAAAAAGTTATTATTAGTTAAAAAGTGTGCAAGTTTAATTTGGCCCACACTGTAGGTGAATATGTAGTAAATTACATGAACTGAAATGAGCATAAGAAAAATGTGAGAGTATATATTATATATAAATATGCCTACCTGGAAGAAGAAGTTTTGGAAATACATCTCTTTTTAGTCTGTGGTTAGGGCCAAAATCTTCAGGAGCAAAATGGAGCGAACAAACTCTGTAACTTTTATATACATTTTCCGGACTTATTTCACTTGTAAGTCGACTATATCGAATTAAGTCTATCCATTTATCAAAAAGTGGTTTATTCTTCAAAGGATTAGGAAAACTGTGCTTAGATGGAGCACTATTAAAGCAATTGGGTACACAACACGGTACAGTTGGCATCTTGAATCTTGAGTTTGAAGTTAATCTAAAAATTTATTAAATTGGTAATACATATTCATAAACTATTTGATGCAGTGTCAAATAAAATGCAAGCAAAACAAAAACAAACTGAAAGCAATATGCAGTGACCGCCAAAGAGTTGGACACATATGGGATTTTTGTTTTTTTAATAATAAAAACTTTTTTGGCAATCACCTATGCTTATCGAGTAACCAAAAAATCAATGACATCCGGCTCAGGAACTTTCATTGGGGAAATAATTAATAAAAATTAAAAAGTGAGGTTAGTTGGCTTGATATCTAAAAAATTATTTGAAAAAGGTGTTTAGAAAAAGAAGACATTTTTTCTGAAAAAAATAAGTCAACTTACGAATCCTGACTTTTTTCTTTAAAAATAAATTTTCTAACTATAATGTGACAAACTTATTTGATTTATTATGATTTTTGTATTTTTTTTCACATTTAAAACGAGAAAATTTAAAAATATATATAGTTGGCAAATACTCTAAGTGTGTAGGTACACCTGCTTTTTCTAAGAGCTGTATTACTATATAACAATCAAAATGTATTAAGCCATGACAGAAAAGAATATTTTTATTGAATATTATTAATCATTAACAGTTTTATGAAGAAGTTCTCTTCTTATATTTTAAATAAAGTTGAGTCACGCACTCAATAATTTAAACTCTTACTGATACACAAATGATATTGCACATTTAATACCAAATTTATTTGCACCATGAGTAGGCTTTAAAACAAATAAAAACACATTAATGAACTGATCTACCTTGTTAAGATTTTTAAATTACAATAATTATTAATATTAATTACAACAAAAAGCAGGTGTACAAATTTAGAGTACTTGAATAATGTCATCTTTTAATTTTCTTGTATAAATCACGTTAGTTTGTCACTTTATAGGGAGAAAATTTATTTTAAAGAAAAATAATAAGATTCGTAAATTGACCGAATTTTTTTATAAAAAAAATGTCTTAATTTTTTAAAAATATTTATTTTAAATTTTGCACATTGCTCTCAAATTAAATTCTAAGCACCTCTTTTAAATAACTTGTTTGCACCACTGGCGTAAAGCACGTTGACGCCCACAGCTGACTGTTGCCCTCGCCGACCTCGGTCAACTATGTTTAGCCGCGGGCGTAAGAGTGCTATTTTACGCCCTTAGTACAAAAATAACTATATAACTTTTAAATATCGAGACAACTAACCTCACTTTTGAATATTTTAATTTAATTTATACTTATTATTGCACAAAAAGAAAAAGGAATTCCATCAAATATTTTACTCTTTTACATATAAATATTTCATAATTTAGGGTTTTTTAGCAACCATCAATAGATTTCATATTTTCGAAGAATTGTCCATCATCCCAAAGAGATCCGATAGTATAAGAAAAAGACAATGTTTGAAGACCAAGATGGTTTTTGTCTCCTCAGGGTTTATATTAATCAACCTAAATTAACACTTTGACTGCCATGTGTATATTCTGATATACACAGTCGAGTTCATATATTTTGCTTCGTGCCTACTAAAGTAGCACACTTTTAATGAATTTTAAATGAAATTCACCCTCGGGTGGCGTGAGGTAATGTAGAAAATTTCTTAGCATGGACTTTTATTTGAAGTTAGATTTTTACGTTAAAATTGCTATTTTACTAGGGAAATGAATATCGGTAAATTTCTGTGTGGCGTAGAAGACCCATTCATAAGATTTTGCTTGGCGGTCAAAGTGTTAAAAGAGATTGTTGAACATGGTTGTAAGTACTCAATGAAAAAAGGGCTAGTTTATACTTTTTGTTTTCACTTCAAATGAGAAGGTTATTTCAATATATAATAGTCTTTGGGTATATCTATTAGGTCGTAATAATGAAACTGATTAACTATAACGTTGTTTTTGTTTTAAGTGCCTAAAAGAATATATTTGGTGGTTAGTAATAAATTTTCGTTATCTTATGATAGTGGAGACAACGATGTATATAACCAATTTACTTACCAATTCAAGCAAGAATCATTCAGACAATATCGTTCACTTTAAAATATAGTTCAAATACACAAATAATATTCGTTAGTCATGTGTAACACTGTGTTGAATGACACTTTTGTGTTGAAACCTTTCTGGGTGTCATGGGTGTTGAAACAGCGTTCATGAATGTAATGACACACTGACACACTGACACCTCACATGAAACCCAACGAAACCGACACACTCAGCAACACTTTAACAGATGGCGTGATTCAAGATTTTGTTTCGCATTAACACAATGACACCACGGATGACACCGACACCGAACAGCGACCAGCGACACAGACGATACACTACAGTAACTCTTTAACAGATGGCGGCATTATTGTCGAATGCAGACATTGCCTTGATTCAGGATTTTTAAAAGTAAAATAAAGCTGTACGTAAGTTAGTAAACAAGTTCGGTTTTAGTAAGAAACCAAAATAAATGGTAAATTTTTGTATAAGTTGACCATTAGAAAGATATCGCTGTACAAAGATCGCGGTATATTAAAAAAATATTTTTTATTTTTCATTTTTAAATCAAAATAAATATATAATATATAATAATAATATTAATAATTATAACAGTATTTTATTTCAAATTATAATTCACAAGTAAATATATAATGATAAAACTCGAGTAACTCCGTGCTACAACGAACTTCTACAATTTATTAAGAAACCATTTTTATTGTATCGTAACACTCGTAACCGTGACACTTTTGTGCTGAAACCCGCAGCTCGCCACACTTCGCCATTTTGTCAAGAAACAATTGGATTGTTTCATGACACCTTTGTGTTGAAACACTGTGTTGATACCGAAGCCGGTGTCAGTGTTACTGTTTCAACACCCGAAAATTTAGGGTGTTACCCACTCCTCACGAATGGTTGTTACCAACATTAATATTAGTAGTCACTGGGCGAAGATTACAAGATTTAAAATTTTCGACAATAATATCACCTCAGGCTTTAGGTAAGACTATACCTGATTTATGTAAAAGCAATATGTCAAGTTCTGACTGAGGATTACCTTAAGGTACACATTATTATTATTATTAGTATTATTTAATACACAATAATTTAACATTTTATTCTTTTAGTTTCCTACAACCGAAGCAGAGTAAATAAAGGCAGCGAGTATGTTTTTGTAATCTTAAACTTCAAAAATTGAAGAAGTTGTATTGGCATATTGTACTCTTCATAACTAATTGCGATCAAAATCTGACCTATATTTAGGTCCTTCAATCTCTTTAGATTCAGATAAATATAGTGAATCAGATGACTTTAAATGACCTCGTTGCCACGTGGTCCTAATCCCCATGCAACTCAGGAGGCAAAAAGCATACAAGAAAAATTTATAATAATATATTATGGGACGAGCATGAAATGTTACTCCCAAGAGTATGACTTTTGCAGCAGGAGCCGCAGCTGCCACGACTTTCTTGGGGATTTTTATTATTACAAACAATATATTTATTATTTTCCACTTATAACAGAATATTTGTAGACCATGACAGACGCAACATTACAGTCTCCTGCAATTTTTTTATCAAATGTAGTTAATTTAATTATAAGTTGATTTTACGTATTTATTAGATATTTTTATACTCATTTTTGACCAAATAGTAGTGCTGTCTGAAGGATCATATTAGGAAAACATGGTTCTCAAAAATATAAACAAATTACCTTATTTATGCACATTTAAAGCACCCTATCACAGCCGTGGGTAATGAGCGATATTACCTGTTTAAAATCACAATAATAATGTATACATTCTTAAGCAGTCGTGGAAAAAGAACTTTAATAACGAAGACAGCGTAGTAGATATATATATTTTTTTAATTTTATGGTCCTAAACCACCAGTTTCTAAGCTTTCTTTACCTATTAGATTTCAAAATAAGTATCCACTAATATACAAACTGTTTTACCATTAACGCATAAAAAATTAAAAAGTGTTTTTTAAAAATGAAGAAGTTTGCATATTGGAATGTTAATTTTAATTCTTAAGATCTTTTCTTTATAAAAATTTTTGATTTTATAAAAATAAAGTTACTATCCTCTAACGCAAAATTCATATTTTTTGACATACCTCGTATACCACTGCAAAAATTATTATTCAATATTTGCATTTTGAGTTTTAGACAATGCAAAACTTTTAATATCCATATGGTGCAAACTTAAGTAGGCACGCTGTATAAGCGTAATAAATATTTCACTTTTATACATAGTAACTTTTTATGTAACCATACAATACGTACACCAATATATAATGTAAACCTATTTGTGTGTTTTTGTTTTTTAAATTTTGTACAGGGTTTTTATTTGTAATAATTAAAATTAAAGTAAACTTTTTGTATAAAAGTTGCATAAATTTATATTTATTATCTTTTAAGCATAACAAAAACAACAAATGAATATCAATTGACAATATTTTATCAATTACATTTTAATTCCATCACGAAATCCTTTTAAAAAGTTAAAATTACCATCAGTATACTGACTGTCCATGGGTATTTACCCTCACACGATTAGTATTTTGCAATAATGACAGTATTACTGATCATGTGAGGGTAGCTTAAAAAAGTTAATATTTCTTTCTTTTTAAACGGAGCAGCCTATTTATATGAAGGGTGATCTTAACCTATAAACATGAACTTGTAAAATCATCACTAAGGGCAAACAATAACCAAAAAAAAAAAAAGCTGGTAAAATAATTTGAGCTTTTATTTTCTAATAATATATATTATCAAAAAATATAATCAAAAATAATAAACTACCTATTTATTATTGTAATTAAATTAAGAAAAATAGTAAACTACCTATTTATTACTGTTATTAAATTAAGAAAAATACTGTTTAGCCGTTAGTACTTTTATATTCAACGCAGAGGTGGTTAAGGAATGCAGAGGTAAGCGTTTCAGTTCAAAGATCCCAACTAGGCATTAAAAGGGTGTCATTGATTAATTTTTTCTGCAAAAATACGCATCTTCGGGTCTAATTTACGTAATTTCTTAGCTACGTTTTTTCCTGCAATGTCAAAATCATCTCCTACTCTTGATTGTAACAGTTTCTTGCCCACTACTTGGAGAATATCGTCATTGTCCATTTTTGGTTTTTATTTCGATTGGATTTTTTCGAAGAAGCTCTCGGTGACACAAAGTCGGCAGATAAAGTTATTGTTAAATTAAACGTAGAAGAAGGGGTTTGGATGTGGCTTTCACCTTCAGAATCTGTCTCTCTGTTCTTCTGTTTGTTTGATTCTATAAAAATAATTAATTTTTATAAAAACAATTCAATGTTTTTTAAATAACTCGCCGTTATTTTTTTATTTACTTACGTGTAGCCTAGTAAAGTACCCATGTTCCTCAGTGCCTATGCTACTCCTAGGAGTTTCTTGATCTTTTAAAAATAATAGTGATTCATAGTTTTCCACTAATGTATAGGTTGTTATATATATAGTGCTTAATCTAAATTCAGAACCCCCCCTTTCATACTTTACATTTGTTTGGTATTTTCCTCCCCCCTTTTTTTACTTTTACATTGTTTGGTATTTTTCAACATTTAGGGACTTTAGTAAGACAACATAAATCAAATTTTAAACAAAAAATGACAGATATAAATGCAAACTGACCAGAACTAACCAGAGCTGGGCGCCATTCAAAAAAAAAAAAATAAATGAATAGAAATGGGGTTTTGTAGCACATCATTTTAAAGCTCCTGACAAGTACTTTATATAAAGTCAATATCTTTAACCTTCTTCAAAATGGCAGTACTTTGAAAATTAGCTGAATACCTCATTTGGTTACCCATATTTCCGATCTAATAAAGTTAGTGTACATAATGTGGTATTTTCTTAAAACTCCTGTAAGGGTCTAATTAGTGGTGATAATATACAGGTAGGACAAAAATATCGATTTGTTTTTATAATGACGCACCCTGTATACTATATTACCATTAAAAAGGGATCTAAAAGACCTTTAAGAGAATACCAACTAGGTATATTCAACTTTATTAGTTTTGAAAAATGTGGCCATTCAAATCAAGTATTCAAGTAATTTTAGTAAAAGTACTGCCATTTTGTGGTAGTTACATTTTAGGTGGGTTACATTCTGTGGTTATTAACTCTTCGTCATGGGCTTTATAATGATGTGCCACAACACCCCCCCTTTTTATTTAATTTTTATCTTCAAATGATCGCCCAACTCTCAGTTTGACATTTATATCTGTCATTTCTTGCCAGAATTTGGTTTACTAAAATTAAATTTTCATGAAAAATACCAAACATTTAAAAGCTATTTGGGGTCCTGACTTAAGACAAGCACTGTATTCTTGCTCTCTGAGCCAGATCTTTGGAGTCTAAAACTTTTCTATATTATTTAAGCAGCTTCTAACTGAATTAATCTTTTCTTCACGGCTTCAACGTCTGCATCCGGCTTATTTGTTTTAAAAACGTTGACCAGCGCTTGGTAAGCAACCCTCTTTTTTTATTTTTGTCAATGTATTTATGACGTTTAACTTTCCACAGGCATGATTAACCTTGGTACATATTTATAAAGTCACGCATTAGAACTTCCTGGCTCCAAAAGCCATTTTCCCAATGCGCAAATCCAACAATCGAACCATATAAACTTTATAAACACAACCTCGTTGCCAATAAACAACGTTACTAAATTGAAACGTTAAGTAGTGCCTACACACATGCACAAGTTTGCATGACACGCGCCACGGAAAATCAAACTCGCATCGAGTCACATGCCGAGCCAGACGTGTCAGTTTTTTATACACGTTTTCGGTCAAAATTTGCGCGCGAGCATTGGCTTTTTTAGTAGATGTGACAGTTTTGCATGACCGTGTGTAACCCGTTTTAAACAAAGGGGCACCACGTCTGCGCTGCTGTTAGTGGTGGGGAGAAAGACGGAATCCCGACTAAGACGCGTAGCCAGGGTGCGTAGCTGTTGACTACAGAGTTGCCAATTTGGTGGTTTTAGCCCTAAATTTCAAAGTAAAATTAAAATCTCAATAAACTGAAAAAAAATATTATTAAACGTTATTTACAAAATTTTTTGTGATTTTAAAATGTAATTTTATTATGTTTTTTTAATTATCACTTCAGAAAAAATAAAGCTCAATTTAGGGATTTTTAAACAAGGTTTGGGGAGTTGCAAATGAAAATATAAATCAATTTGTAAAAAACAGTTGGCCATAACTTGCGAATTTGCAGAAAGAGATGTTCCTAATCTTAGATAGAATTGTATTAGGTGTTCGAGACTCTAGAATACAGGAAAAACTGTTGCAATGTGCAGATCTGGAGTTAAATAGAGCAATTGATATATGCAGATCAATGGAAAGTAGTGTAATTACTCAACGTGAAATTGCAAAAGGAGTAAACGCAGTCAAGGGTGGATATGCACACAAGATTGGTAACAAAACTGGACAAAATTCTGGATACGCAGAAAACAAGCAGTATGAACGTACTCCAGTTAGGTGACAGACGCCAACAGCAGATAAAAGGTAACATTTTTCCATGTAACAAATGTGGCTTGCAGCACCCCAAGGGTAAGTGTCCTGCTTTCAATAGATTTTGCTCTCAATGTCATCAAAAGGGCATTACAGGAAATTTTGTACTAAAAAGAGCCGTAATGTTCACGAAATACATGACGCGAACAATAGTGACTCTGAAAATGACATACAAGTTGTCTGGACAATAGACAATGCTTGTAAAAGTGCCTATGACTTTTCTTGTGTAGACTCAGTAGACTGGTTTGAAAAAATTCAAATTAACTGTTGTAATATAGATTTAAAAATAGACACTGGTAGCCAAGTTAATATTTTAAATCAAAGTGACTTTTAAGACTAAAAATTGACTTTAGCAAAATACAACCTTCTTTATGCAAACTTTCTAGCTACACAGGACATAAACTTAATATTTTAGGTCAAATTAATTTATTATGCAATTTTAAAAATTTAACTAAAACTTTAACTTTTTATATTTTGAACAGTAGTTTGTCAAAATCAATTTTAGGATTGTC
>JACEGR010008914.1:0-31785 GCA_014170235.1 Listronotus bonariensis
AAAAAATAAATATTATTATAATTTATTCTCATAGACAAAAATATTATTAGCAAAATTAACAATTCTTTTACTTCCATAAATTCAAACAAAAGATAAACAAACTTACTACTTAAAAAGTAAGGTTAATTTCATCCCATCGTAGATTTAAATAGGGATGTGCAAATAATATGTTAGGATATTGATATTTTCTTTAACATCGATAAACTAATTGCTTTCCTTTTACATCGTATCTTAGTTTCTTTTTAAGTTGACTGCTTAGATAATAATTTCTTTTTAATATATACTCAGCTTAGCCAAGAATGATACCGCCCCCGATGCCACGGCTATGTATGCCGGATATCTTAAAAAGATATTTTTGCTGCGTTATTGAAGGTCACGTACGTCAGACGTTAAACCTTAGTTCATAAGCTTGCAAATTGCGAAACTTCTTCTGATTGGTCAATTTGTAACGGCTTTCGAATGTCTCGTTACAAAATGACCAATCGGAACACGATTCGCAAATCGCATTTCGCAAGCTTATGAACTAGGCTTTACCTGTTTATTTCGTGCTGTGATTTTTTGGTTAGAAATACTTTGAAAAATTTTTGTTTTTAGACTTACATACATCAATTGGTGTATTCCTTTTATGCTCTAGAACCCCCGAAACCGTTCTTGAACTGTCAAGAGTGTAAAAACTGTCAAAAATACAATAAACTGCAATTAAAAGGAACACTTTTGGTGTCGTTCCGGGCGGTTCTAGGCCCTAAAAGGAATACACCAAATTTTAGGCGTTCAACCAATTATAACCGCGGTTATAAGTGATGATAACTTTGACGTTTAATTCATTGTTAAAACGTCAACATAATCGATTGAACATACCGTTTTAGAATTGATTCTTCTCCTAAAATTATTTTATTTTTTAAAAATGTCTATTGTTATAACAGATATTGAGAATTGGGTGAACTATAGAATTTTATCAAAAAATGGTTTGTTCTACACCTATTCTATTAGTTAGCTCAGCTAAGATTTTTACTTCGCTGAGCTAAGATATGTTACAAAAAGAAAGCAATTGTTCATCAATTATTTGATAGTAGCAGGACCGCAATTAGAGAGGGGCTTGACTCTCTCTCTCCCCCAAAATAATAGAACATTTAAAATATAGGATGTCTTTAAAAGGTCTGTAAAAAGTGTAACACACATTCCTCGGGCCAAAATACAACCATCTAATCATAGTTGAAATGTGTATCATTGGCAAGATATAGGGTGTTAAAGTTTCCGTTGTATTTTAATAATTTTTAGATATCTTTTTATTAAAAGAATTTTTTTATAAAAATAAGTTTTAGAGAGTTTTCCAAAGTGAGGAACATAAATATAGAGGAAGCCACCTGCAGTACCTCGCTTATGTTCAAATTACTTTTTATACCTCTGTATATTTTAGCTTAAGTGAATAATTTTTATTTTATCATATTTTTTAAACAAAAAAAAATATTCCTAGTAAATATTACCTCGTTACATATCGTTTTTACGCTTTCAATAGAAACTGGTTTTTAAAGATGGGGTTGTAGTTTACAAATTGACTTTAATTTTGTTTGCAAAAAAGAAAGAAGGAAATAATGAATTTAGCTTAGTTTTGATTATCAAGACTGACCAAAACTAACCTAAATTCACTATTTCCACCCTTCTTTACAAACAAAACTAGAAAGGAAATATGTTTCCAAGTCTATATTAATTAATAACATTAATATAAATATATGATTTAACCTTTAAACAGATATTTAACTTATGCTGATCGTTGCAATATAACAAGTAATTTTAAATATATTCTGCAAGAAAAACAAAAATCTGTTTAACCAACTACTAATAAAAAATACATCGACAATTTAAACATATCGATCCATATTGATTAGCCCTAACAAGTACGAAAGACTACGAAACTTTTAATTTAAATATACCGCAAAATATAACTCCCGCTCTCGTAGCAAGTTTTGCTACGCATAAGAAAAATAATTACCTTTTTGCAACGATCTCTTTGGTGTTTGACTCTCGTCGGGTTGCCCTCGTTTGTGCTGGTAGCTGGTATAGAACAAAGGATTATTTTTAAGTAAGTAATAATTTTATTACCAAGTTAGATTTATAATCAATAAATGGTTATTGCATATATTGTAAATTAATTATATAATTTCTAAATATTTTATTTTTGTATAACTTTTTAATAATATTGCTTTCTGTAATCAGTTGGATTCGCCCTTTGACGCCATTTTCTTTTAATAAATTAAGTATTTAATTTCTTATTGAATAAGTAAAATTACAAGCATGGTTAAATATTTACCAGTTAATTCGTATTATAATCCATTAAATACAGTAAGTTCTACATAAACCAACAAATTTTGTGGATTATATTTGTTACGAATTTCCTATTTTATACCTAAATTAAACTTGGCCACAAGGCTAATGCCCTATAGACTAACGTCTTCAAAACCATTTATAAAGATAAAACCAGAAATATATATTTTTAACATAAGATCAATAAATTATTGTGCAACTCCCTTCTCTTTGCACACACTTGTTAGTTTAAAGCTAAAGAGGCCTACGATATTTAATTTTTACCTTTCAAAACCCCGCTTTCTATGTATTTTACTTTACACCTTTTATTAAATAAATTAAAAGATTCCCTTTAACAACGCAGGAAACCATACATACAGTGCTTCAATGCATCCACCATAATTTTCTACGATTGAAAGTGAAGCTATACTTACAATTTAATAAAAAAGATAGTGTAAAAATATATTGAAAATAAAATTTTAAAAGGTAAAAATCAAATATTGTGTTCTACTATACCTTAAACTTTAAAATTATATGCAAAAAAATAAGTGAAAATAAAATAACTTTGATTTTTAACTTAAATGATGGATATCTCAAAAACGAAACTTTTTCAAAAAAATTCTTTCAGATTCGTGATTGGCGCCCCAAAAAACAAATAGCTCCCAGTTTCTAGGCAATATCCAAAGTTACTACTTTTGATAATTAAAGGGTATGCCGAAACAACGTTCTAATAGCCAAGAGTTTGGTTTAAAAAAAAATCACAAAAAACATTTTTTATATTTTTCTTTCAATTAAGAAACCTCGGATTGCTTACTTATGAGTATTTTAATGTTTTTAGAATATACATTGTATTATGAATCGCAAATAGGAAGTTCTAAAGATAAAAAAAAATTCCTAAAACAATGTTTGTGCATATCACTTGCAACGTTTTTACTCAGAAACAAGTCTGTTACAACCTTATTTTATGTTTATTGGTTCAAAACTATTAATAACACATATAAGAAAGTCTGGTTTTAAACAATTTTTAAGTTTTTATAAAAAATAACATGATTTAGGATTTCGTGAGAGTTAATTACTTTCTTGGTGGGGTTAATTGCCATCTAGCAAAGGGCTAATTCTTCCACAACTCTTCTTTTTATTGAGCCCCTGCTTACATCTTGATGTGTGTAATCACTTTAACCTCTTCACAAGGACAAAATTGTAAGAAATTTGCGTGAAACGGTGGGGGCTTATGAGTATAGGTATAAAAAAACATTTTTTTATTGAAAGTCAACTTAAAATCAGACTATTGGTTAAAACGTTGGAACCCTTCAATTATCTGGAAAATGGAAGCAACTCCGATTTTGACCAAATTTAATATAAAACTCTTATATGATTGAAAAACTTTTTTCAAGGAATTGTAATTTATGCATTTTTTTCTAGACAGAATACCTATTAAGATTTATATCATTGATATGGCGAACCCTTTCAAAAAACTAGGTAAGTATTAATTACATATAATTTTTAATACTGTAGTCATTTTACTCCATTTACATAAACTATAAACAACTGCAAACTTCATTGTAATCGTCTAAAAAAATATTTTATTTTTGATACTTGCTCTATCAATTAAATATTTTTTATTCATCAAAACAGTATTTATAAAATATTTACAATTTTTTTCTTCAATTTCTTAAATTATTTTTTTTGTAACGAAAATATTTAAGTAATAATAAAACTGCAAATGTTTTAAACCACAACTTTTGTATTTTAAGTCATACACCTTATTTACATAACTGTTTCTAAACAAATACAAATTTTAAAGCTGGTTTTACATTTATCAAATTTTTTGCCAAATAAGTTTGTTCAAATATGTTATACAATTTTACTCTGTATAGGCTATTATATCTAAAATTGGCATCCGATGATACAATATAACGTCCCTAAATTTAAAAACTATATGGTTGCACTAAAGAAAATAAATTGCTGGATAGCAATTTCGTTGTCACCCGATATATATATACAGCATGTCTTCGGAAGTTCTTAACAAATAATTTTTTTTTATTATTAATTTTATGAAAAAAATATTCCTTGTAAAAAGTCCTGCTGGATGAGAAAATACATTTCCATAAAAATATTTGAAAGTTGGATATACAAGGTGACTTAAAAATGATTTGTTTCCAAATTAAAATAAGGGTTATTTCCTAACTACGGTACCAAACTTTAAAGGGTGATTTCTTATGTCATTTTATGAAGAAAAACTCCAATGAACATATGTCTGGAGTTGCTTTGTTTTTAAAATACAGGGCGTTCTTTTTTTAAGCCGGTATTTTATAAATTAGGAGATGATCTGCAAACCGCAGTTTTTAACAAATTTTTCTCTCAATAATATTGACTGTTGTGCCCACTGTATGTCACTGCCTTTTTATATAGTTTTTATATTTTTTTCCTTTAAAGCAACTAAAATTGCAACTTTTTAGTGTAGTAGATTTTTTTGTATCTGACTTCATATTTAAGATATTTAAAAGCAAACAGACCTTTAAAAAATATTTAGCGCCCTGTATCTCAGAAACGAAGCAACTCCAGACATAATTTTTATAGACACTTCTTTATAAAATGACATAAGAAATCACTCTTTAAAGGTTGGTACTGTAGTTAGAAAATAACCCTAATTTTAATTTGGAAACAAGTCATTTTTAAGCTACCCTGTACATCTAACCTTTGGGATATTGATAAGATACACCTTTAGATCTTCATCAATCATTTCAACACAAAATTCCTCGAGATTCAGGGAGCCATACAAATACTTGTCACATAGGTGTGCTCCTGCTAGGAGATTGGTAGCTTCCTTCATATATTTTCTATATTGATTAACAGTTGCTTCAATAGCTATATTATCACATGTTGCAAAGTCCAATATTTCTTGCGCCATATCTCTTAATTTAAACCCCAACCAAACTATGTAGGTGTATCTGCACTCGTCAGTTATTGCATCGTCCAACATCTTTACAGAAAAAAAGAAAGACTGTATTTTGTGAATGAGCAAAAGATATTTTAACATTTTTCAACTATGATACATTTTAACAAAGATATATTTTACAATAAACGATCAAAAGTTAATAATGCTCTAGAACTGTTACCACCATTAAATATACGATTACTCTGCCCCAGATATGTTAACGTATATTTACCCTCAGGTCCATTCATGGCAAGTAAAATATCATCTGACAGATTTTCACATATACGTTTCGGTAAAAATACTTGAATTGTAACATTATTTACTTGATTATACAATGTTGTGAGAATAGTTTTCCCAAAACGAGTAGTCATTGCAACCATTTTTTCAATTAAATAAACTCCTCCCACAACTAAATCGGAAATTTTCTTACGTTCAACAAAATCATCTTCACTGTTAATCATTTTATTAATTTTATCTAAAGTTTCTTTTGTAATGCTCATAGTTGAAAAATATTGTGTGTGTGTGTGTGTGTAATATCAAACAAATACCTTAAACAGTCACTTGCACAATACACAGATTCTACTTTACTGTAAGAGTTCTTTGACGAATATGCCGTCTACCTTTCGAGCACACATTTATATAGAGATATTTCAAGACCAACATACAATAGACTCCCCCTTCTCTCTCTCTAGATCAAATCTCAAGGCCAAGTTTAAATCTCAAGGACAAAGACAAATCTCAAGGCCAAGTTTAAATCTCAAGGCCAAAGGCAAATCTCAAGGTCAAGGCCAAGTGGGCGGGACCAAATCTCAAGGGCAAGGTCAAGTGTTCGGGGCATGCGCACCAAGGTCAAGAGGCGTGGCCAAGGTCATTGGAAGGAGTGGGGGAAAATGCTCTCTGGCTTAGGTTCCCTACTTACGAAGATTGGATGCCAGTAGGAGCAAGAAAGCGGACTGAAGCTATGGAGGAAATATGTGCACTTATGAAACTAATGATAGAAAAACAAGAAGACTTTAAAAACGAAATGAAGTCCAGTTTAGAAGAAATAAAGCTTAAAATTCGAACCAGTCAAGAAGAAATGAAGCAAGAATTAAAACAGATGATAGTGAAGATCAGAGAAAATCTAAACGGGGAATTTTATAACGGTCAAGATGAAATGATGTTGCTTGAGTTAAAACTTACCAAAGAAGATGTTAAAGAAGTGGAAGAACAAATGCAGCAGACTGTACAATTGGTTCATAGTCAAGTGCAACTAGTCCAAGATCAAGTTCAACAAGTCAAAGAGCAAATGCAACAGGAAGTTTAACAATTACAGCAGCAAATTAAAAATATTGCCAGTACAGGTGTAGTCTCAGGATGTGGTACTCCAGCAACTTATATGAAACCACCAACTTTTGACGGAAAGGTACCGTGGGTTACGTACCTTAGACAATTTGAAGCAGCTGCAAACGGCAACAACTGGAGCCCAACAGAAAGAGCACGAGCTCTTGTACTTGCTCTTCGAGGAAAAGCCATGGAGGTGTTAAGAAACATTCCCGAAGAAAAGTTATCCAATTATGAATCGATTATCATGTTTCTGGAGATGAGGTACGGCGAAACCCATCTACAAGAAGTCTATAAGGCGCTGCTCCATGGACGAAGACAGAAATACAACGAAAGTCTCCAGGAGTATGAAGCAGATATTGTACATCTAATTAACCTGTCATATCCAGCCTACCCGGAAAAAATAAAACAAGAACTAGCTTTTGGCAGTTTGTTTTATTGTTGTTGTTGTTGTTGGCAGTTGAAGATCTACGTGATCCAGATATGAGTCAAGCATTAAGAATGGCCAAGCTTAAGAAAATTTCTGAAGCTCTTGCTTACGCACTTATGTTTGAAACAGCAAAGCGGACATCCAGAACTCAGGCAAGACTTGGAAGAACAAATTATCCACCAAAAGATGGCAATCCAAATAATAATTTGACCAGAGTGATACAGGAGTTGCAAGAAATCATACGTAATCAACAAACTGAAAAAGACAACAGAATTACATTTAGAAGAAGAAATAATATCATTCGTTGTTGGAAGTGTGGTAAAGAGGGGCATATACAGAGAAATTGCTCCAGTTTTCAGGCCTCTTCCAGTAGTGCAGAAGACTCCAAGTTCAAGGGGCGAGACCTGGCTAAGTGTTACCAAGAACCATCAACAATAACAATTAGGGTATCCCGGTTACAGAACAATGGCTCCAGCTTGGTAGTATCTGAAAATGTATGCGGTCGAGAATGTGAGATGGTACTAGATACTGGATCTACACATACCATCGTGAGATCAAACATCATATCCCACTGCAAAATATTCCGACCTAAGAAGAATTATATTTTGGAAACTGCCAATGGTGAAGTCATACCAGTTCAAGGCATACACGAAGCTAGAATTACTCTAGAAACTACAACATTTACACACGTTGTGTTTGTAGCCGATATAATGGACGAAGTTATTCTCGGCCTTGACATTATGAAAAATCAGAATTTTGTACTAGACCTTCCACAACGGGTACTGAGAACTAACAAAATGACCTAAAACCCTAATACAAGGAAAAAAGCTGTTATTGCCTCTTTGAATTAAAAAAAATCAAAATATGCATAATAAAATTTAGAATAAATCAGAAAAGAAAATAAAAATACAATGACTCAACCAGAATAATATTATAACCACAAAATCAGAATAGTAATTATTTTTACTAATACATATTGTATTTAATTTATGAAAAAGTTCTTTCAGTGATTTAATGCTTGAAGGGGTATGTGTCCGAGGAGTACTGGGAGAAAACCTCACGGCTGGCGGACCATACGTCACATAGGTATTTTGCTCATTATTTAATGAAGTTTTTAACAGTGTAGATGGAAATTTCATTCCTTCGCCATTCTTAATAAAATTATTATATCTAAACCCCTCTGCAGTTACTTCTGCTATTTTTCTTCTTTGGAAAAAATAAAAAGTTCTTTTGATCGGCCTAGACAATAATATTCCAAAGCGCTCAGTGAAGACCGAATTTAAAAATCTTTTAAAATACCTAAGATATTTAGAAAAAAGTTTTACTGGAATGACTATTCCTCATATGTAATAAAAGTATATCATTTTTCAATTTTGTAGATTTGAAACTCAAAAATTCTTATGAAATTTGCTGCTAAAAAGAGCCCTATTTAATGTTAAAACCAGGGCCCGATTATCTCGGGGCCCCTAGGCAAAAAGCTGTCAGGGTCTCTTTGTAATAAAATAAAACCAGAGAAAAAAAGTCCATCCCTTTTTCAAATATCAATAATGGAGGCAAAAGAGTCTTAAACCAAATTGCCTTCTACTTAAAGACCAAAAGAAAATAACAAAAAAGTGACATATTCAAATGGTGTATTCTTTATAGAACTATTTATTTTGTAGGTTAATACAAAACAAAAATGTACCTAATAGATTTTCAAAAACGGATTAAACAAAAAAATGTTATCTGTAATATTTAAACGTGCATTATTGGCAATAAATTAGCTTATACTTTTAAGCAAAAGCACATACTTACTCCCCCAAATTTTTTGAATTGGAGTTGAGAGGGACTCCGGACTTGGTAGTGAAAAGAAAATGCGTGAATGCAACTGAAAAAAGTGAATACATTTTTTTGCTCTCAAAATATTTTGGGGTGGTCAGTTTGTTCTTCTTGCTCCTCGACATTTGCAATTTTTGCACTCTCCTAGATGTCATCCTGCCATCGCCTATAATTGGGGCCCTACTTTAGTTTTTGGCCCCAGTGACCCTGCTGACCCAGCTACGCCACTGCTGGCATAAATAATATTTTCAAATAATTTTATCTAAAAACTGGAACATGAACTCATACCATGTAAATACCAGATGCTAGGGGCTTTAAAAGAACACTTTGGCAATAAAAATTGTAATTTTGGATTTTGTAAAATAAGTTTTTTTATTACCAGAGTTGGAAAAGAGAATATTTTTTTGTATTTTTGTCATGAATTTAATTAATTACGAATTATGTGATTTGGCGATGAAATAGATTTGATTTAAATTACCAAAAAATGCAAAAACGATTTTTTTTACCAAAGTATTCTTTAGGCGACTAGCCACTAGGATATTTTTGGTGTGGGTCCCATGTCCCAGTTTTTAGATATAATTATTAGCTGTCTACGCCAGTAGTAAAGAAAAAGGTAAAAACATATCACATATGTAACACCACTGCACTGGGGTCGTGATCACAAATATATGTTTTCTTATTTAGATAGAATATGACGTTCTGAATACAATGTCATTTTACATGTTATTGTACCCAGATACTTCTGCGTCAAAATATTTGGTTCTATAAATTTCAATCTAGGATGTCAACTAGTAAATACAGGTGACGTTCCGTAAGTAAACCATTATTCTTGGTTTTTCTGGTTCCCGTTCTGTAACCTTTCAATTTATAAAATCTGGTTAGATTATAAAACGCGGTTTCACAAAATTTCGGTTTTAACTGTCAACCGAAACTACCAATCAAACTGCCACACGTTCTGTAAGTTAACCAAGATATTGGTTTTCTTGATTTTTCTGGTTTTGGTAAGGTTTTAAAACGGGGTTTTTAGACTTTCGATCTTAACTGTCAACCGCAATTACCGATCAAAACATCTAGGTGCTATCGGTTTACTTCTGAGAACGTGCTCATTGGCCGGAGAAGAATTCGCCTTTTTCTTAACCAATCGGTATGCGGATCGAGAAAAAAATACTGCTAGTACCTTTTGCTGTTTTGGCTGTTTGCACGGCTATGCAGAAGAGCTTTTTCTTAACGCAAATGCCTTAAGGTTTGTTTTTTCTTTTCTCTTAGATTCGTTATTGTGTATTTTTTTTCTGGTATAATGTCGATATAAATACTTTGTTCATGTTGAATATTTTTTTCCTTTTGAGTATATATATAATAAATAATTTAAAAGTATATACTGGTTGTTTACTACTGTGCGAAACTTTAAGGGGTGATTCCTTGTATCGTTTTACAGAAAAAAAGGTCTTATGAACATAGGTCCGGACTTAATTTTTTTTAGGAAAAACATCCTTATTAGGCCGATTTGGTTTAAATTTTGTGTAGTTGGTTTAATTTATAATGCGCTTATTAAGCTCTAACTAGATTGAAATAATTGTACAATGGTGTCTATGTGGACACCACAGCTAATATTATTAAGAAAAGAACTAACGCCACTGACTTTTTTCCAATTTTAGGCTTTTATATTTTAGTAATTTTCTAGAAACTTGCGGAAACTCCGATTTTAACAAAATTTGGGGAAAAAAAAGTCAGTCAGTATGGTATCCGATAGCGGAGTTCGAACTCGGAACCTGCGGTTTAAGAGTCAAAACTCTTAACATTTTCGCTATTCCGCTTATGAAATTATGATTCTTATAAGAATATGACTATTTAAACCGAAAGTAAAAAATGATAGCATAGCCGACTCCCAGTGATCCGACCCGACCGTTCAACCCTCGCCCACATGTCAAAACAATAATAATAAAACTCTAAAAAAATTTACATTAACCTGCGAAGTGAACAGACACAAAAATAACATTGGTACCTAGGTACACTTACCAATACTTCACGAGGTCTCACTGCCTTTAGAAACTCTATTGTCTAACAAAAATATAAAAGAAAGTTCCATATTCTCGAAAAAAAACCACCCTGAGCAGCACAAAATTTTTGTCAATAGTATTATTTGTTTTTAAAATTCTGACTTAACAGTAACTGTCAGTGGGAACTTCTCTCAAAATGTTAATATTGGTGTGGATAACTTATCCAATAAAATTATTTTGAGTGAGACCTTATAAAGACTGAAAGCATCACCTATCAGCCAATTCATCTGATTATTCATACACATTGAATTATATATACTGGGAGACCAAACCGTAAATTCTATAAACAAAAACAATATATCACATTTAAGAAATCTTAAGAAACATAACAAATGACCTAAGAATATACACCCAATAAAAGGACGACACTTGACATGTGATTTAATTTAATGCCGATGTTCTATTAATTAAACTTTGCTGAAATTGTTCTTTGTACTTGTTTAATATTGCTGAATAAGAGACATCCAAATCATTTGTGTCCGTCCTAAAATTTATTGAATTATTCAGTTCAATAAATATCATCTCACCTATGTTTCGCTTTAAATAGTTATGTTTCCGATCGAAAATAATAATTGTTTTATCAAAATTAAACTCATGTCCCGTCATTCTATGGTGCAGGCTCAGAGCAGTAGTTTTAGCTTTATTTTGTTTTCGGCAGTCATTAATATGTTGTTTTATTCGTTCGCGTAAGTATTGTCTGGTCTGACCAATATAATAGGTGTTTTCGCACTCTTTACACGGTATACCATACACCACATTGGACACAATATATTCATCCGGAAGCTTGTCTTTCAACTTCGTGAATAGATTATTTATCGTTTTTATATTGTAAAAAGCTAGTTGGCAATTATTGTCTTAAAAAATCGTGTTCATTTTATTAGATAAGGAAGGTATAAATGGAAATTTATAATAATTTTTATCCAAGGGAGCATTGTTAGCATTTTTATTAATAAATTGCTCCTTTACCGGGATATATTTATATATAAATTTCAACGTCAAGCTAACAAATTAATCGATGAACTGAAAGAAACTGGTTCTATCACAACACAAGAAGCAAAGAAACTTAAGACACATAACTCTATTCCTCCACGTATTTATGGAATGAGAAAAACCCACAAACCGGAAGTGAAGTTGCGCCCAGTAGTGAGCTGCATTAACTCACCGAGCTATGATATAGCTGTACTCATTCATAACACATTATCACTTGTGACTTCAACTTTTAAATTTAATTTAAGAAACTCATATGAATTTGTAACCTTCTCATAGGACATAGTTTTACCAAGAGATAATGTATTAATATCCTTAGATGTTATATCATTATTTACAAATATTCCCAACAGGTTAGTGATTAATATTATTTGTAAAAAGTAACGTTATATAAACGCGTTTTCTAACATCCTTAAAGACTTCTTTATGTGAATGGTGGGCTTCTGTTTTGACTCTAGCTATTTTCTATTTAATGGCAAATTTTACGCCCAAATTGAGGGTAGTGCTATGGGCAACCCGTATAGCCCTGTTATTGCAAATATTATAATAAAAATTAAATATTGTGTGCCACTTTAGCTTTAAATCAAGAATTGGGTGCATAAGGAAGGGGGAATATTGTAAACATAGGATTAGTTTAAATTTTAAGTCTGATGATCTCTCAAGAACAAAACGTTTCCGCTAAAAATTCTTTCGGATTCGTGATCAGCGCCCCAAAAAAATCTCTGTATACCAAATTTCGTCAAAATCGGAGTTGCCGCAGGTTTCTAGAAATTTACCTATATTTAATTTGAATTTAGCTTAGATTTCAAAAAAAAAAAATATATTAAAAATAAAAATAAAAAAAGGCACTTTGACAAAAGGAGGAGTATATTTAGTTGTTTGATCGGAAAAAATACAAAAGTATAAAATAGTCAGTCTGTGGTGCCCACTGAGACGCCACTGTACAAAATAATTTTAATCTTGCTAAGGCTACATAAGCGTCTTATTATTTCAAAACCATTGAAAAAAATGTTAAATGTAAAAAATGGATTATTCACAAAATACTAATTTACATAAACCAAAGAGTACCAAAGAAAACCTCTTTTACCGATTACCGCTGTCAAACCAATGTCAAACCGCTATTAATCGGTCGGTAAACTTTGGTTAACTTACGGAACGTCACCTAAGACGGCTAATTTTAATCCAAGTGTTCACAGAAAACTGAATTAAATCGTCTTTTACTTTTTCGACTTCTTTGGACTGAGTTACCAATTCAGTAAATAGTACTGATATGTCAAAATGTCAAATACCAAATGGGGCGTTATTGTAATGAGAATGCCATATAATAATTTAGAAAAGGAATATACCGGGGGTTCCATGTCCATGTAGTAGTTACTTTCAGTCAAAGCGGGAGTAATACAAAGCAAGTAATTAAGTCAAATAAAGCATATATATATATATATATATATATATATATATATATATATATATATATATATATATATATATATATATATATAATGTTACACACTGTATAAGACACAGTTAAAGGAGTGTTCAAATAACCAAATGGAAAATTTAAAAGGTTTTGGAAAAATTTGAATTTACCTTGTATTATACATATTTTTAATATTTTTATTTAACAGATCTACTACTAACTTTTAAACATAATTATTTAAATGGAAGCAAATTTGTAAAATTTAACAGGATTTATATATTTTTTTTTATCCAACCGCTTACTTAAGGGTTAAGGGCGGCGTCACATAGGCTAAAGTCAAAAAGTTCAAAAGATGGCAGTTGTGCTTGAAAACTTAATTAAAATAATTAAATTAAGCTAAAGTATCTGTAAAAAATCTGCATGATGCTTAAATGTGGGCCTCAGAGGTGGCCCTAATATACCAACGGCAGTATGGTCTGTGCTAGCAATAAAGTGTACACTGTAGCGCGAAAAAAAAATAGTGTAAATGGAATTTATTTAACGAGGTGATCATTACCTTCAATCTATGTATTTAGATATTTAGAATTTGTTTCATTTTTCAACGTTACTTTGTTCGGACGTTACTTATATAGTTCGGACGTTAGTTTTTGTGTGCGTATTATTACTGCATGCAGCTAAATTTTAATTTTTGTTGTTAATTTAACTTGATTTATAAAAAAATAAATATTTCAAAATTTAGTTTTAATTGTTTGTATATAAAGGGTGGCCCAATTTTCTGAGGAGTTTTAATATTTCTGTTGATTAATACATAACAAAAGGTTTTTTTATTTATAAAAGTTATAGGGATATTTTAATGTATATACAGTATTCCGAGAAAAGTAATAGTTCTGAGGTTATTTTTTATTTTTTATTGAAACCCCCAGCAGAAAATATTGCTTTTCAATACGTTATTTTATTTTGACATAGAAAAAATGTCTTAACTTAAAACAATTTGCTTTGACTCAAGACACGTTGTGAGTTGTATATAACGAAAAGAATATATTCTTCTTATCAGTAAATAATATTCGTAAAACATTATTTTAGTACAAGCATAAAGGTAGATTCAGTTAACATAATTTTTAAGTTAAGAGTATTAATGCTTTCTTTGTAGATACTTTTTGTCGACGCAATTATCTAGCGAAGAAAAGCACAAATTTTATTAGAGAAAATATATTCTTGTCGAGCAAGTTAGGAATACATTTCTTTGGCCAAGAATATATCAAAAGTGCATCGATTTCTTAAGAACTCATTTTTGACCGCTGTCGTCAACCGCCACTATGGTTCAAAATATTACTGACGGACGCGGACGACGGGTGATCTTCGGCGATTCGAATAATCGCGGTCCGCGACGTTTCAGAGAGACCACATACATGCATTTCCCTACAAACAATTTAATCGCCGTCCGCGGCGGCTGCGCTACCGTAACCCGTCGCGGGCCAAGTCGCGGGCAGCGTGTCTTCAGAGAGATTAGCGCCTAAGCGCTGTCAGGAGGCTGGCTTAGCATTGTTGCCAGTTTATACTTTAACTGCGTCGGTCGAAGCCTCCTGTAAAGCCCCCACAGACTACGATCTTTTTCATCCATTCGCATCGCTGCGAGTCTAATCGACGAGCTGAATGGATACTCTGTGGCCTAAAACTGCCGGGTGAAACCGTCGGTTTAAATATCTGCCGAGGCTTGATTTTCGACACGCCTAGACGAACAGTCCGCACCAAACCGATAATGTGTGGGGATCCCGTTCTAGCTTGTCGGTTTTTTTTTAGTAGCGTGCATAATTTTAATAGCCTTTTGTTGTTTCTATTTCTCTTAATTATTAGAGAAGTAACTAATTTTAACAACTCTAAATATGTTTCTTCGTCCGTCCGCAAAACATTAAACCAACCCTGATTGAAGTTTTAGTTCTTTTAATAAATTAACATGGGAAAAATACGTCTTTTTTGCAGCCATTGTTTTACCCTTATAGAACGATTTATTCTTTTTTTTTAACGATAACTGTTGCGGCCGCTGCCACTGCTAATAATTGCGTACGATTCAACTGCTAGCTGAGTGCGTAGTCTGTGGGCAATACAGACGGGCGATGCAACACGACGTGTCAACTCGCCACGATACGAATGGACGAAAAATATCGTAGTCTATGGGGGCTTTAAATCAGCTGTGCGGAGACACGTATATTTACTGCGTGTATCCAAGCAACGGCGTTTTCGATTTTCCGTAAAATTATAAAGAATTTTATTTCGATAAGTTGAGTTGTATTTGTCTCTAAGAAAAATAACTCGTGTTAAATTGCAACAGTTTTAAATATTCATGGTCTAAATAAGTTACTTTTACAAAAGGGAAAAATATAATTTGTTTAAATAAAAACTAGGTTTACATACAGGGTGTCAAAATTTTGATGCAATTGCGTGGTATCTTGGTTATTATTAGAAGTGTGCTACTTTTTAATGAAGCGAAAGATGACACTAAAAGATTTTTTATAGCCTTTTTGTATTTGACATACAGAGATTTTTTTTATTCTGGGACCCTTCTCGTATTTTAGTTATCTTTTAACAAAAGTAAAAACTGATGATAATATATATATTTACGTGGAATCCAGTGGTGTACCTAGTTAGATTTTTTTAAATACGAGGAGGGTCGCAAAATAAAAAAAAGTTGTTTGTAAAAACAAAAAGAGCCATGAAAAATATTTTAGTGTCATCTTTCGGTTGATCAAAAAGTAGCAACACTTGGCAAAAACTGCAAGTCTCTATCCCTAATAATAACCAAGATACCCTGCAACTGCAACGAAATCCGGACACCCTGTATAGAGATTATAGCAAATTAATCTTTCGGCGAGAGCGCTTGTACAAGGAGGATACATTAGTGCGTCAGGCTTCTATAGCGCCCAAACTATGGAAGTGAGAATTTGTTTAAAGTGGTTGATAAATTAGAGATAAAAGTCCATTTTTAGATAATATTTTGTTTATATACAGGGTACTCAAATTTGCGACTATTTTTACATATTTGGGATTTTTTATGTTTGTCTCTACATGTGTACAATATTAGACTTATCAAATCATAAGTTTTTAAGAAAATTAAATTTTTATAAAAATATGAGAAAACATCGATACAGGAAAAACTTTCCCCAAGTGGATGAAGAGGTTACATTTAAAAAGAGGTAAATCTGATTGTAGAGGGTAAAAAGATACCCTTTTATATGTTTAAGGTAATTTTAATGTACATGGTGCTCAACAATATCTTTACAATTATGAAAAATTCAATCGGTTTTTTCTCGTTTTTTTTTCTTATAGAACTAAATATTATTACTTAGCCTAATAGTCCTTTAGCAAATAAACAATTTTTATAATATGCTTAAAGTCTCTATCTATCTTTATTTTTGAGTTATAGGACATAAAAAAAACAACCTTTTAAAATAATTTTTAAGCAGAATGGTGATTACAATATAATATACGATTGATTTAAAAATTGGGAAAACATATTATTATTTTAAGCGGTTCTTTTTATCTTGTGACAAACTACGAAGGCTAAAAGCCTAAATACTAACGTACCGTGGGTGTTTTAAGCGAGGTAAGAGGAAGTTGTTGACACGGGACTCAAATACTTGAAGATTTGAGGGGGAAGGAAAGACCTCCGCGTGCAGCAGATTCCACATACTAGAAACTCTAGGGATAAAAGAACGAACAAAATGGGAAGTTCGAGGCTTGTCTAGTTGGACCGTATAGGGATGCATATGCGCGGCACCACGAGTTTCTCTGTTGGGAACCGTGAGTGGAGGAACTATACTGGACAATTCTTTAGAGCAGAAGCCATGGAAGTACCTATAACAAAGCTCGACGATGGGCAAGAGAGGGAAGCCTTTCTGCAAGTGAAGGATCATGAATGAGACGAATTGATGATGACGATTGAACAGATATGAGAACAATATTCCAAGGGAGTTCGGATTTGGGACACATATAAAGTGTATAAACTAGAAGGGGAAAAATACTTTTGGCTCGAAAGAGAAATCCAAGCTTTTTTGAAGCTGCCGTAGCTATAGATATAATGTGTTTATGCCAATTAAGGTTACTTTCAAATGTGACGCCCACAAGATTGAAGGTGATTTGATGACTCTTTTTGCGACCAGGAACATAATTGTGTTTTGGATGCATTAAAATGGACGATATTTTTGGCACCCCAATCCAATATTAAATTAAGAACCTGTGAAAGAGATATCTGTATCGTTCTGCGTTTATTTTCCAAATCAGGTTTAGTGATGGGCTCAGGAACCTGAAGACTAAAATGAAGGGTACTATCGCTGTCGAAACTATGAAGTAGTAGTAGTTGTGGACGAGAGAAGGTCGTTGATATGAAGAAGAAATAATGTTGGTGCCAGAACAGAGCCCTGAGGCACTTCAGCATTTACTTGGTGAAAGCTTGAAGAATGGCCGTCCACAATAACTAATATACGTCCATCAGATATACAGCGTGTCCTCGGAAGTTCTTAACAAATGGGAAACTTTTTATTATTAATTTTACGAAAAAAGTGTCTCTTCATAAAAAGTCCTGCTTGATGTGAAAATACATTACCACAAAAATATTTGAAGGTTGGATGTACAGGGTGGGTTAAAAAGACTTGTTTCCAAATTAAAATAAGCGTTATTTCCTAACTACGGTACCAAACTTTAAAGGATGATTTCTTATGTCATTTTATGAAGAAAAGTGCCTATAAACATATGTCCGTAGTTGCTTCGTTTCTGAGATACAGGGCGTTAAATATTTTTTAAAAGGTCTGTTTGTTTTTAAATATCTTAAGAGGGCGGCCTACCTGCATTTTACAAAATTATGTTTTATAATTTCATTAAAAGATGGACAATTACGAGATTTGGCATGTGGGTTGTTTTACGGTTTCCTAGAAGGGAAGCTATTTAAAACAGTAATTTGACAAAAAAAAAAATTTCAAGGCCCATTTTATTTAAAAAATAAAGAAACCACTCAGCCGTGTTCTGATTACTATTTTAACTCTCTAGCCACAAAATTATATTTTTTAATGGGTAGTTTTTGTTAAAACGAAATTTTAAAAAAATGTTTTTTTTCTGTAAAAGTCCAACCGGCTTAGTAAACTTCAAACAGTTCGTCAACAGCGCATAGAGATAAGTGTCAAGGTCACATACTTTTCTACATACGACCCGAGGCACGAACCCGCGCGATGTTCGGTATTATTCGTGGTAAGGTATCGCGCAAACTCTTCCAATGGTTAAAACTGAATTTATTGTTTTCCAGTAAAATTTGTATTAGTGTTCTTCTTGAAAATAATAATTTGTAGCAATTTGTACAGAAAACCTGCAAAAGTATTTAAAAAGTTTCCAAATACAAATAATATATACAGGGTTTTCGGAAGATCTCACACCACAGGAATTTTCTTGAATATTCTCATTACGAAAAAAGTGCCACTTTATAAAAAGTCCTGCTTGTTGAAAAAATGAAGTTCTACAAGAATATATACGGGCTAGCCCACCATATTCGACACGGTCGATCTTTAGGTGGATAACCATAGCGTTTCTAAAAAAGTAAAAAGGAACATATAGCGGTTGTATAAGGCTACTATAAAATTTACTTTAGGCTATACAGGGTTTCTCAAAAAAATGTGACGTATCAAATTTATATTTTTTAACTAAAACACCCTATATTTTATGCCGGTTTGAGATTCTACAAAAAAAAAATCAAGTTTATTAATAGTATTAAGTGTCAAATTTTATTCGTTTAAAATTTGTCACAAGATTCGGAACATTTTGCCATATCATACGTAGGGCATATCGAGATTAAATATTGTATAGGATGTTGTAACAAAGTTTAAATGGATAGTACTGTTAAAATAAAATTAATTTACTTGCACCTCTGCATTTTGAAAAAAAAACAAATATCATAAAAATTATTCTAATTAGACACTTAGTACTATTAGTAAACTTGATTTATTTTTTCTGTAGAATCTAAAACCCTGTATGAGCTAAAATAACTTTATATTATAGCCTTATCCAACTTCTATAAGTTTCTTAATTTACTTTTTTAAAAACCCTATGGTTATATAGCTACAGACCGTGTTAAATGTGGCGGACCACCTTGGATATGTTGTATTTACAGGGTGACTTCAAGAAGAATTTGGTTTCAAATTATAGTAGTTATGATTTAGCAAACATTCTTTAATATATGCACCCTAAACAATAGTTTAATCGCTAAGTGCAAAAAGGGGACATGTCCAATTATTTACAAAATGACATTTATATATTTTACTGGTCTTCAGAGCTAAATACATCGTTTGCAGCAGAAACAGCGGCTTGTCCGAGAGATGCCTTTTTCTGAGGTAAATTTCGCGAGCTCACTGTATGTACCTTTAAAATACACGATTTAAAATTAAAAAAATATGACGTGCTATGTGTACCATAAAGGGAAGGCCAGGTAACTGAGCAAACGAAGTGTCTTCATTTTTGAAGCATAACCTTGATCAAGGCGAGTTACAAAAATATGAAAAATTTCATATTTTTGTGATGTTATTGTCAATAAAACAAAAACATTACGACACTGATCCGGTTCTTAATGAATTTGATTGAGCAAAGACGATTGAAACAGATAGAAGTATATTTTCCAATAAAAGGGCATTTCTTTATACCTTGTGACCGCAATTTTGGTTTAATAAAAAGTAGCTCATTAAACATGAAAGATTTTACACTCTGCACGACTACACAGAAATAAACTAACCACAAAAATTTCGCACCCATATACACAAGAAAAAATTCCTAATATAGTCATTACAATGAAATTTATTCCAGAGGCCCATTTGACATTTTGGGGAGAAATTTTGACATGGCCAACGGCCGACAGAGAATGTGACATTAAATAAACCATTTTATAAGTGGTACGAAACTCCTTCGTTAAAAAAAAAATATTTGATATAAAAATAATATTTTTTATTCCCCTTTACTGCAGAAAAAGAAGATGTCCATCAATCAAAAATTACAGCTTCGCCAAGCTAAAAAGCTAAATTGATTTTTTTGTGTCGTTATATGTAAAATATGATCAACAATCTGATGTTAAAATTTTTTAAGCCCAATACATTTTTAAAATAGGTTACTCAGTTTTTGTGTCTTCTAAATATTTAAAAAAATGTAGTTAGCGATTTAGTTATGAAATAAGAGCTGTGAAATTTTGATGCTGGTAACATATTTACAAAGCAAACAAAATTGTTATTTAATTTTTTAAATATATTTATTATATTTTGTCCTGTCAATTATACATACTTTAAAAAATAAATAAAAAAATTTAAGAAAAGGCTAAAAGATAACTACCCACAAATTTCATTGTCTTCTTTATAAATTTCTGTTTTCTTTTAGAATAAAGATATTGATATAAATAAAAAAAAAGAAAGGTTAAAAAAGACATGGCTTTAAAATCCAATACACTGGTAAAAAATTGTAATGTTAAATTATTCCAAAGAGTTTTCGAAAATTTGGGTCAAATGCAACATTTGGATTGTATAATACCTAATTCTATAAATTGATTGATTGATAAAAGAAACTGCCACTGGACGAAAACATAATTGAAATCGGTCATAAAATTAAGAAGTTAGTTAAAATTGAATTTTAACATTTTCTTTGTCCGGTTTCTTTATCCAGGAGTGTATATCATGATATATGTATAATATAATATAAATAACGGTATCGCAATATTTATGCTGGATAAATATCAAAATTTCTGATATTTATAAATATCGGCAGAAATGAATTCCTACTCACTTTTAAGCTGAATTTATAGATTTACGTTTCCTTTACCGATCGCTGTTTTATGTTTCGGTTTCTGATACGGTATATGAAAACCGTAAACAGAAACTACAAATTGACAAATGCAAAGTTGTTGTTTTATCTTCTAACTGAAAACGTCAAATGGCAAACAGGAAACAGAAACGTCAATCTATAAATCCAGCTTTCATCAAATATCATAATTTATACAATAATTATTTACCGCTTGCACCAATGTAAAGCCTTAGGTTTATGTAATTTATTGTTTAGAAACTGTAATTTGGTTTAGCATTAAAAAAATGTTATTTTGGTAATTGTCTAGAAAGTTGGGGCCACTCCAATTATGGTTAGTTCTGGTTAGTATAAAATGTGGGTAATGATCTAAAATCACATTAATAATTTATACATTAATAAACAGTCGTAGAAAAAATTACAAAGAAAATAAAATTACGTAAAAATTATCAAAAATCTTTGCAGTATGACACTTCACCTATATTTTGCTTAGAATTAACCTCAGCATTTTTTACAATTCACTATGTAAAGGTAACAAAAAAACTTTTTTTATGCATCATATGTACTTAAATGCACAAGAAAAAAGTTATAACGGAAAGTTAAAAAGATATACGTAATGATTAGAAAAAATGTTTAAAACTTACTCAAGACGCAAGACTTACAATAGACCATTTTAAAGGAAATTATTTTCTCTTTTAACTGAATTAACAGAATTGTTTACAAATAAAAAGAAGGTAAAATTGCCGAAAAATGGTGTGAGTGGCCATTTTTGAAAAACCGTTTCTCTAGTACATACTATGAACTCTAAAGATTTCTATTTAGCGTTATTTTAAACGGTAGCACTCCGCGGTTTTTCATATCTCAGGGTCCATTGATTATATAAAACAATAGAACCCCTTTAACGTTGTAGTTCTTATTTTAGGTATAAAATAGCCTAAATAAGATAAATTATAAACTACCTAATTAAAATTTTCTTTAGGGTAAGCTCTAAACCTATTTTTATAAGCGTTTGCATGGCATTTTTATCTCATATCTGTTCAATCGTCATCATCAATTCGTCTCATTCATGATCCTTCACTTGCAGAAAGGCTTCCCTCTCTTGCCCATCGTCGAGCTTTGTTATAGGTACTTCCATGGCTTCTGCTCTGAAGAATTGTCCAGTATAGTTCCTCCACTCACGGTTCCCAACAGAGAAACTCGTGGTGCCGCGCGTATACATCCCTATACGGTCCAACTAGACAAGCCTCGAACTTCCCACTTTGTTCGTTCTTTTATCCCTAGAGTTTCTAGTATGTAGAATCTGCTGCCCGCGGAGGTCTTTCCTTCCCCCTCAAATCTTTAAGTATTTAAGTCCCGTGTCAACAACTTCCTCTTACCTCGCTTAAAACACCCACGGTACGTTAGTATTTAGGCTTTTAGCCTTCGTAGTTTGTCACAAGATAAAAGAACCGCCTAAAGTAATAATATGTTTTCCCAATTTTTAAATCAATCGTATATTATATTGTAATCACCATTCTGCTTAAAAATTATTTTAAAAGGTTGTTTTTTTTTTTATGTCCTATAACCCAAAAATAAATAATAGTTTAAAAAAACTAAAAAAACACGCTTTTATATGCAACCGAACTAAAAATTCGAAAATAATTTTTCATTACAAAGTGTTTGTCACTTCAGAGTAAAAGCGTGGGGTGCATTTTACTATTTTTCATAACTTTTCCCTCATAGATATTTGCAAATAGAATAATTATAACATTTAATATATTAAGCACCACACGCTTTTATTCTGACGTGACAAACTCTTTGTAATGAAAAATTATTTTCGAATTTTTAGTTCGGTTGCATATAAAAGCGTGTTTTTTAGTTTTTTAAACTATTAACAATAAATAATTATTTATTTTTCATTTTTTAGTTCGATATATCAATTAGTTAAAAAAATAAATGCTCCAGTTTATTCACTAAAAAATTCCTTCGCCATTTTGTCAAGAGTAGTATTAGGACACAGAGGATCTGTAAAGGAATTTATTTATCCTGGCGGTCCTAATCAGGATAACGGGATACTGTTTTTAAATTATTGTATTGTCATCGGTCCTTGATACGTGTGCAAAGTTTCAAAGAAATTGAATCGCTGGGAGTTGGTAAAAATTAGGCTCAAAGATTCCGTTACATAGATAGATAGATAGATAGATAGATACAACCCAAGCTAATAAAAGCGTGTTAATAAAGATAGATAGAGACTTTAAGCATATTATAAAAATTGTTTATTTGCTAAAGGACTATTAGACTAAGTAATAATATTTAGTTCTATAAGAAAAAAAACGAGAAAAACCGATTGAATTTTTCATTATTGTAAAGATATTGTTAAGCACCATGTACATTAAAATTACCTTAAACATATAAAAGGGTATCTTTTAACCCTCTACAATCAAATTTACCTCTTTTTAAATGTAACCTCTTCATCCACTTGGGGAAAGTTTTTCCTGTATCGATGTTTTCTCATATTTTTATAAAAAATTAATTTTCTTAAAAACTTATGATTTGATAAGTCTAATATTGTACACATGTAGAGACAAACATAAAAAATCCCAAATATGTAAAAATAGTCGCAAATTTGAGTACCCTGTATATAAACAAAATATTATCTAAAAATGGACTTTTATCTCTAATTTATCAACCACTTTAAACAAATTCTCACTTCCATAGTTTGGGCGCTATAGAAGCCTGACGCACTAATGTATCCTCCTTGTACAAGCGCTCTCGCCGAAAGATTAATTTGCCATAATCTCTATACAGGGTGTCCGGATTTCGTTGCAGTTGCAGGGTATCTTGGTTATTATTAGGGATAGAGACTTGCAGTTTTTGCCAAGTGTTGCTACTTTTTGATCAACCGAAAGATGACACTAAAATATTTTTCATGGCTCTTTTTGTTTTTTACAAACAACTTTTTTTTATTTTGCAACCCTCCTCGTATTTAAAAAAATCTAACTAGGTACACCACTGGATTCCACGTAAACATATATATTATCATCAGTTTTTACTTTTGTTAAAAGATAACTAAAATACGAGAAGGGTCCCAGAATAAAAAAAAATCTCTGTATGTCAAATACAAAAAGGCTATAAAAAATCTTTTAGTGTCATCTTTCGCTTCATTAAAAAGTAGCACACTTCTAATAATAACCAAGATACCACGCAATTGCATCGAAATTTTGACACCCTGTATGTAAACCTTGTAACAAGCATTTGTACATGCTCGTTACAAGGTCTAAATTTGCTAATAATTTTATTAATAATTTATCTTTTTGCTAAAATTACAATTTTAAATTTAACATTTCAATTTAAAATTAACTTAATGCTAACTACGCCCCTGGAATTTTCGTCAAACTCATTGAACTCGTCCTTGATTCATCGATATTACAGCTGTCTGATTAATGGGTTGCCTATTTCAGTCAATTTGTTATAATTTTACCTTTAACCTCGTCTTTAGTCACAATATTTCATTCGTTTGGGTGTTTGTTTTGATATTTCGTAAAAAATGTGAGTTTTCCAGCTAATTATGGAGTGTATTTCATATATTTCGTTTTCCTTAGATTTCATTTTCTTAGCATTCGACATAATTTATTCAGATTGAAGTGACCTATATATTCGACCCACATAATAAATTGGAAGGGATTGTCCAACACCAACTCCACAGAAAGCCTATCAACTACATCCAATATGGCGGCGCTACTAGACGAGTAGTGTATAATAAACTGTCGTTCCTTAGTACTTAAATATTTGTTATTGGGCATGTTTATCGTAATCAAAATATTTTTTATGATATTTAATCGTAAAATATTACATATTATACAGTCTGTCTGATAAAGTTGGAACCATATGGAAAACTTTTTATTAATTTTCAAAAAAATTTTTATTTATACAAAGTTCTGTATGGTGTAAAACTTAATATGCAATTATTAAATTTTAATTTTCTTTAGTCTTATACGAGATATGTTAAAAAATAGAATTTTGCTCAAGAGTAAAGTACCTTAATTTTTGACAAAATCAGAAAGTGCTATTAAAGAAAGTTGTTCAGAATTAATGAGCATGTCAAATATGAAATTACAGCAATTAAGCATAAGCATTCAGATTTGGTGAAAAACGCTAAAATTGTATCCTGCCAGAAAAGTAATAATAATTTATATGGAAGGAATTTTTATACTAAACTGCTGTAACTGCATATTTGTACGTCTTTTTTTTACATTTTTAAATAAAATTTATTGATATTAAAAACTAAGGTACTTTACTGTTTGAGCAAAATTTATATTTTTTGACATATCTCATATAGGATTTAAAAAATAATAAAATTTGATAACTGCATATTGACTGAACTTTTTTCCCAAAATGAATAATAAAAAAGTTTTCCATATTGTTACAACTTTATCAGACGCAGTGTATAATCCAATTAATATTAATTTTAGTCTTTAAACATAAAAGTGAAAAAAAACATTTTTTTATAGAAAAAGAAATTGACATGCTTACCAAAGCAGTATTAATTTTTGGGTCGAATTTCGCATTAAGTTTTACACTGCTTTTATTTTAAACATGTAGACTAGAAAATTTTTAAATATTAGCATTATATTTCTATCTGTTTTCTTCGAATATTTTCGAATGTAGAATATATTATTAATGTACATTTAACATTACAATTAAATACATATTATGTTTTTACTTATAATGTCCACAAAATTTAATAGATTATTAAATTTAACATACATTCTGAGCTTGATATGTATTTATTTATTTATTTCACTTTATTGTCCATAATAATCCAAAAGGATATGACAACGTCAAAAAATACAAATTAGTACTATAATTAAAAATGTACAATAATATTTTTTAACAATCTTAAGTTTATACAAAATAAAATAAAATGCTAGACAAACTAATGTACTTTAAAACAGATTACAAATCACACAACCCCACCAAATTTGTTTTCACCATACTTGAGCAGGTATCATCTGAAAATAAATACTTATATTATAAACTAACTTATTAACATTAAAAATATGTTATGCGAACTATTTATTCTTTTTGTTGCCAGATTTTATCCGCTTCAATTGAGGCATAATATTATTTTTGGAAGTTAAAACATAATTTTTTTGTTTGGCAAATTTTTTAAAAAATAGATTTGAAAATTTAAATAAAAGTTCTTTTACTATATAATTTGTGTCATGTTTTTGACAAATATGTCCCAAAAATAAATTTTAATCTACACCATTAATATTATTAAGAGACAGAACTGTAACAATTTCTCTATGGTTCTGTTTTCTTAAAAAACTGATGTTTTGGTTAATAGTTTTTCTATAGTTATATACTTATAAGCTGCACATATCACAACGTCATGGTTAGGGTAGCATAAGCCACCCCTGTCGTTTGCAGAAATAAGAGTAGTTGGATCCAAACTGCCAGTGCAACTTATACGTTGTTTTAGAATGAAAAATTTTATTGTAAAAATAAAGACATTTTAACAATTTAAGATTAATTCAGTGACCTATTTTTTCTTCTGTGTTACACTTTAGTAGAAAAAATTAAAAGGTACCCACCTGGTTTTAAGCGTGGCCTGTTCAATGGTACGTCCAAAATATCCCCTGTATTAGTATAAAATTTTGTACTACGTTCTGTATCATCACTTTGAAAATGTAACTTATAAACCTACTAAGAACATAGACAACTTTATATTTTTAAACAAAATACAATTACGATCAATTATACCTTGTAGAATGTGTTGTTGGAATAAAATTCTCCCTACGAATAGCATGTATCCATTTATTTTTAAAATCTTCATTTCAGGGAAAAGAAAAAACTGAAACCGTTGGGCCTTTACTGGCACGGGTACTCTTACAAAGAGGCACACAACAAGAGTACGGCATTTTCAAAAACTTCATAATTTGTTACAAAACAGAAATTTACTAAATTTAGTATATAACCTGTAGTCTTTTGAGTGTAAAAATCGCAAAGAAAATCACAAAAAACACTAAACACTATACTAAGAGGGTCCTTTTAGTTCACTAGGCCAATAAAAAGATAATAACACGTTTTAATTAGAAAAAAACTGGTTTAAACGGATGTAAACAACCACTTGTTGATACACCACTACACAAACAACACAAGAAAAAAAAGGTAAATAAAACATACACTGTACTAACAGTTGCAAAAATCAATTTTAAACGTCCTTTATGTCCACTTAAAACAATTAAAAGGTAAAAACAACCGTTGAAAATGAAAAAAACTGACAAAAACACTATACTTGTCTACTGTACAAAAAAACAAGAGATACCGCCATTTTTTATCGTCGGATGACAGTTGACTGGCTTTCCGTGAAATCGGTGTTGATCTTTATATATATATATATATATAAAGCTAGATTTACTTTTATTCTTAAAGATGGTATTGATATAGTATATTTTATAATAAAAAAGATATTTCAAATTAATGTGTGTTTTTTTCTGTGGATTCAACTGAAATCACTAAACTCAATATTTTTTAAGCTTCAAGTTTACTTTAATCATGTGCTTTCTAGAGCCCTAAAAGTTGGAAACCAAGAATTAAAAAGCGTAAAAAAAATAATTACCAGCTATTTAAATTTTATAAAGGCTTATTTTTAAGTTAATGTAGGTCCTTTGGAAATGGTTTTGTTAAGTAAGATAAAGAATAAAGTAAGTAAAGTAGGTAAATAATAAAATAGTTTTTCTTATAGGTGTTTTACTAAAAGAAATCTATCAATTTGGAAAGAACCATTTTTAGGAGCAGGAATAAATTTACACAAAGTTGAGGAGTTTTGAAGTTAGTTTATCAGGTAAAACCGCACACTAAAAACAAGGACCAAAAATTTTGGAATCTTTAAACGTCCTTTTGGGAAAACTGGTCGCATGGTCCAAAATTGATAAATAATAAATTTGACTCCGATTATACAGGGCGAGTTATAACTAAAAATGTGAAAAATGGCAAAGGGTAAAATACTTTTATTTTTAAAAATAGGACAAAATTGTATAAGAAAATGTTGTAGAATATTAAATTTATGTCAAAATTTAAAGTAAAAGAATTCACGCAAAAAAATATTTTAAATTATGAAACTTTCTTTTAAATTTTGCTCTCTCTGGCCCATTATTTAGGTTGTAATGCGTAATAAATGCAAAAAACTGACAATTACATTTTGTTTTACTCTCATGCTTAACTTTAAATTTTAATATAAAGTCAATTCTCTATAACATTTACTTATACAATTTTTTTCTATTTTAAAAAATAAAAGTTGTTGACTTCTGGGCATTTTTCATATTTTTAGCTGGCCCTGTAAAATACCAGTTGGAGTAAAATTTTGTATTAACTAGTTTTGGAAAATGCGACCAGTTTTTCCAAAATTTCGTTTTAAATTTAAAATATTTTTGGTCCATTTGTTCTCTTGTAACACCAATCCTGGGACACACTCTAAAAAAATAATTAGAATCGGCTTTTTTTTCCTATTCAGGCGATTGTATATTTTTTTTTTTGGCAAAAAATTGGCAACCCTAACGACCGTATAGAATTCATATTGGTCATTTTCAACTGAGTATCCTCTTTATTTTTTACTTTGATGAGTCTTTTTTATTTTAATAAAATATATCCGTCCTGTTTTATGTCTTCTTGAATACTTACTAGGTCTGTTCGTAGAGAATCCAAACCAGTCAGCGCCAATCAGATTTAATAAATACGTCTGGTGACCAGTTGGCAACCGGTCACCTGACTAAATAATAATACCCGATTGGCTGACTGGTTTTGGGATTTCTATAGAACAAGCTACTAAGAAGATGGCGCAAGGTCAAATAATTTGAAACACAGATTTTATTCTATAAATGACGCTTTTGTCCCTTCTGATTCAGGTATTCGTTGTCAGAACCCCACAAATCGAGGTGGCTTTGTACAAGGTAATTTTTATCAAAAATAAATATTTTAAAACTTACTGGAATAATTTGTTTCAGATGTGACGTCGCGCTATGTCTGACGGATAAGAAAAATGTTTCTTGGAATACCATAACAAATAATTATTAAGCCCTTGTAACCTTGGTATAATAAATAATTTGCCTTTATAATGCCTAGTGGTTTCACTGTGAAGACACCCCCTCTAAACCTAAACCAAAAAAAAACATTAAAAAAAAACGAATTAATATCTTCCAGACACCATTATTAGGCAAGTACAGTATAACTTTTTCTTAGTTTTATTAAAATATAATTCCGGCCGCAAGGGGTTACGTAAGCTGTTGGCACGGCAAAGCGGTAAGCTGGCTCTAGTAGGTATATTCTCTAACGGTATTTGCAAAGACTGTTGCCACGGCAGAAAAATTGTTATTTTCTGCCGTGCTGTTGCTGTGGATAAGTTTCTTCGATGTTTGCTACAAAAAGTCTTCACAGGATAAAGTTCTCCGGGTGTCATCATTCTTGTACGGCGTATGGCGTTGGGTTGTAAGATCATTGGACTAGGTGAGTTCGGTTAATTTGTTCCGGAGATTTGTGGAAATTTTCTAAAATGGCAAGTATTTAGCCTCAATTTTCGGTACTGAAAAAAGACAAGTAAGTAGTATTTTTATGTTACAATTTGAGTTTTATTTAACATAACCTTGCACTTTCAGGGTAAATTGCTCATTTTACATTTAAAATCGGAAATTTTGAAAACTGGTCGCATTTTCCAAAACTAGTTAATACAAAATTTTACTCCAAAACTGGTATTTTACAGGGCCAGCTAAAAATATGAAAATGCCCAGAAGTCAACAACTTTATTTTTTAAAATAGAAAAAATTGTATAAGTAAATGTTATATGAATCGCCACATTGACTTTATATTAAAATTTAAAGTTAAGCATGAGAGTAAAAACAAAAATGTAATTGTCAGTTTTTTGCATTTATTACGCATTACAACCTAAATAATGGGCCAGAGAGAGCAAAATTTAAAAGAAAGTTTCATAATTTAAAATATTTTTTTGCGTGAATTCTTTACTTTAAATTTTGACATAAATTTAATATTCTACAACATTTTCTTATACAATTTTTGTCCTATTTTTAAAAATAAAAGTATTTTACCCTTTGCCATTTTTCACATTTTTAGTTATAACTCGCCCTGTATAATCGGAGTCAAATATATTATTTATCAATTTTGGACCATGCGACCAGTTTTCCCAAAAGGACGTTTAAAGATTTCAAAATTTTTGGTCCTTGTTTTTAGTGTGCGGTTTTACCTGATAAACTAACTTCAAAACTCCTCAACTTTGTGTAAATTTATTCCTGCTCCTAAAAATGGTTCTTTCCAAATTGATAGATTTCTTTTAGTAAAACACCTATAAGAAAAACTATTTTATTATTTACCTGCTTTACTTACTTTATTCTTTATCTTACTTAACAAAACCATTTCCAAAGGACCTACATTAACTTAAAAATAAGCCTTTATAAAATTTAAATAGCTGGTAGTTATTTTTTTACGCTTTTTAATTCTTGGTTTCCAACTTTTAGGGCTCTAGAAAGCACATGATTAAAGTAAACTTGAAGCTTAAAAATATTGAGTTTAGTGATTTCAGTTGAATCCACAGAAAAAAACACACATTAATTTGACATATCTTTTTTATTATAAAATATACTATATCAATACCATCTTTAAGAATAAAAGTAAATCTAGCTTTATATATATATATATATATAAAGATCAACACCGATTTCACGGAAAAGCCAGTCAACTGTCAGCCGACGATAAAAAATGGCGGTATCTCTTGTTTTTTGTACAGTAGACAAGTATAGTGTTTTTGTCAGTTTTTTTCATTTTCAACGGTTGTTTTTACCTTTTAATTGTTTTAAGTGGACATAAAGGACGTTTAAAATTGATTTTTGCAACTGTTAGTACAGTGTACGTTTTATTTACCTTTTTTTATTGTAGTTGTTTGTGTAGTGGTGTATCAACAAGTGGTTGTTTACATCCGTTTAAACCAGTTTTTTTTTCTAATTAAAACGTGTTATTATCTTTTTATTGGCCTAGTGAACTAAAAAGGACCCTCTTAGTATAGTGTTTAGTGTTTTTTTGTGATTTTCTTTGCGATTTTTACACTCAAAAGACTACAGGTTATATACTAAATTTAGTAAATTTCTGTTTTGTAACAAATTATGAAGTTTTTTGAAAATGTCCGTACTCTTGTTCGTGTGCCTCTTTGTAAGAGTACCAGTGCCAGTAAAGGCCCAACGGTTTCAGTTTTCTTTTCCCTGAAATGAAGATTTTAAAAATAAATGGACTACATGCTATTCGTAGGGAGAATTTTTTATTCCAACAACACATTCTATAAGGTATAATTGATCGTATATTGTATTTTTGTTTAAAAATATAAAGTTGTCTTATGTTCTTAGTAGGTTTATGAAGTTACATTTTCAAAGTGATGATACAGAACGCAATAGTACAAAGTACTTTTATACTAATACAGGGGATATTTTGGACGTACCATTGGACAGGCCACGCTTAAAACCAGGTGGGTACCTTTTAATTTTTTCTACTAAAGTGTAACACAGAAGAAAAATTAGGTCACTGAAATAATCTTAAATTGTTAAAATGTCTTTATTTTTACAATAAAAATTTTTCATTCTAAAACAACGTATAAGTTGCACTGGCAGTTTGGATCCAACTACTCTTATTTCTGCAAACGACAGGGGTGGATTATGCT